>JABUQX010061836.1:5000-22438 GCA_015478945.1 Trachelipus rathkii
ATTCTCGAAGAATCTGATTAGGACAGAAAAAGAAGCTTGAAACAGCTTTGTTGCAGTTTTTCGTGACTTTCTTGGGAACGGAAGGCCGATAATTATGAGGAGCTGCTTGACATCTTGGTTAGGAACTACGAAAAAATGGGCCGCAGGATGTCCCTCAAAGTCCATATCCTTGATGTTCATCTTGCTAAATTTAAGAAGAATACGGGGGCGTGCTCAGGGGATCATGGCGAGCGATTTCACTAAGATATTCTGGACTTTAAAGGCCGCTACCAAGGAGCATTTAATGAAAACATGATTGGAGACTATATTTGCGGTTTGATTCCTGAAAGTAACTTAACGTATAAGCTTAAGTCCAGAAAACTTTTCACAATTAAATATTTTTAGGTCATTGTTGCATTAGCTAAGTAAATAAATGCTACTTTTAAGTTATGTCTTTTTCCTGCTTTATGTAACCGAGAATGATTATATATTTATAATTTTTTTTATATCAGAATTGGTAAATTTTTGAAATATCATTATTATGGTGACAAAGACAAAGTTTGGAGGAAATATTAGCTATTTTTCATACCTTCTAGGTATAAGAAAATAGGAAATTACAATTGATGCCCAAATACAAAATTTTTGTTACATAGTGTAATTAAAAAATTAGCTAGAATGTTTGTTACTGGCTTCTGAAATAAAATGCCTGCTTTCACTTTATTCCGTAAATTATGTATAATACAACTATACGTTTAAAGAAGAGTTTTGAGTTTGAACATTAGCCATGATAAAAAGCAGACATCCGCACTTTCCGTAAAATGTAAATAAAAAGCAATAAAAATATAAAGAAATAAATTTAAAATATCGAGGCCTTATGGAAATTTATTTCACAATAACATCCACCTTTTAGCCTAAACTTGTGGGTTATATGTGGTTCTGCCAAGGTTCACAAACACAACTGTCCTCTCAAACCTTGACACGCCAACAAGATGCACAGCAACGGACAACCCAATATCTGGATTACTTATTGAAGCTGTTTCCCTCCAATAAATTCACAGTGAATAGTTCATACAATTTAAAGAGAAGATTAAACACATGTCTTCAGGTTGCTCCATCATAGTCTGCCCAGATGTTGAATCTCTTTTTACAAGCGTGCCTCTGGAGGGATCTATGGACAATGGAACCCATTTGACCACTTAGTGTGTTTTGTAAATACTTTGCTAGAAGTTAGTCTGTGATAATGGCAAATTTGCATCTGAATGAGGTAGAACATTATTCGTTGCGCTCTTTTCCTTTGATAGAAACAAAAAATTCTGCTTTTAATTTCATTATAAACCTTGATATCACAGGTACGGAAAAACAATGGATGCTCTACTAGATTCCAATGCTTACATTATTCTAAATTATTCAGCTTTATAGGCGCTATGTAGATGATATATTTTGCATGTTCAACAACATAAAGCAAGGCCATCAGTTTTGTATTGGCATTTTGCCATACATTTAAACATTCATTTCACAAAGAATGTTGAGATCTAGCTGTTCTTGCACTTTTTAAAGATGAGAATTTCTTGGAAGTCTGATGATTTCGCTACTACATTATAGAAAAAACAAGGAGTCTCAAGAATCATTGCTTTACCCTTTTACAATTTAACTTTAATTCAAGGTGTACGTTAATTCGTAAGGACTTCAGAGTCTGCTGCTAAGTTGATACACTGCCTTGCACTTTAATTTCTGCTTAAAAGCTTCAAGAAAAATTGTTACCTTTCAGATTTAATTTACAGAAGAATTCATCAATCTCTTCAGGACATCTTTCAGCCTAAACAATATTACCCTAAGGTCCCTAAAAGAAACTGTGCTCTACTTTCATTTTCCTGGGCAGATATAGATCTCGAACAAAAGAGCATTATTTTCTACTCATCAAGACTCATTTTATCCTTTCCAATAATTTCAAAGTTTCCGTTTATTCTACTAAAAGACAAATTTCCTTTGCTGTTTATAACTGGGGTGGTGTACTTCTATACCTTTCCATCTTTCGGATTTCGTTATCATAGAGGCATCAGCTATAAATCTGTGCCCTTGAAACAAAAAGAAGGTTTTCAGGCATAGTTCACTCGCTATAAATTGTTTGGATTACCCTTGTTCTTTGAGTTCTTCAAAGTTCTAAACTCTTGATCCCAACTAAAATCACTGTTAATTTTAGAATCCCTATTAATAGGGCGCGCCTGAATTGCTTGACCAAACTCAAAACTATAATTGTACTGACCTTGACGAAGGAAAGTATTTTAATGAACAAGTGTACTGGCATGCATTCATCAATGGTTACAGCGATTTGAAATGCTTATCAAACCAAAAATAGGAAGATTATTCGGTGGGAGTATATTATGTGAGAAGACCTATTGCTTATTACGATGGTGAGAATTTCTTGCAAAGGTAATAAAACAAGGAAGTATAGTTCAAAAATGATACATTTGGAGGTCACAAACTGCAGGTGATTGTGTTTTACTAAGAAAAAAAACAAACACATGCGAACTGTTCTAAATCGCCACCTAGATAGGTTACAACAATAGAAATATTCAACAACATTTAATTTGAAACAATTAAACTACACGGTTCATTACCAGAACGTTTATCACCAACATTTATAGACGATGTTCGAAATGGTGTTTTGTGTTTTGGTGGAGCAACAAAAGCCTCCCACATCGTACAACCATTGACTGATGAGCACACTCCAGGATTCCGGATGTATTACTTATAACTTTGAAACTTTGGTTTTATGGTCGCTGAAAAAGTTTACTGTTGGAACTAATTTACCATAAACATTACCTTGTAAATGGCCCCAAACGAAAACATCTACTAGATTGCAATCATGAGAGAGTACAGGTCAAGATATTGGTCCCCATCTGACAAAGTTCAGAACCATATTTTCTAGATACTGTTTGAAAACCAAACTGAGTGTGATAGAGGACCATTCTGCCTGAGCCAATGATCAAGGAGAATGGTTAGCGGTATGTCTTTCATTAGTTCGTGCAGTTCATGCTTCAAAAAATAACTGCACGATTGATCGTTTAATGTGTTTGGCAAAAACTTAGGTCTAACCAAATAATCATTAACGATACCGGCCTATATATTACATGCAAATTTCGCTTATGTGTACATTTTTTAATTACACGAAGGTTTCCGTTTGTTTGATGATGCTCACTGTTGTTATTCATTTTCAAACCTTTCAAACAGTTGTCTCATCCGTAAAAGAAAACGGGGATTGACACATTGTAGTGGAAACCATTGGCAAAAATATATTAGTTATTAAAAATCAAAATCTGAACTGACTGAACGTGATACTGGTATAGAGTTCTTGACCTTAATAACTACTGTAACTAAAAACCCGCTAATTTGGCTTAATTAAAATATACTATATGATATCCAATTCATCCATATACCTATCAAATCCTTTCTTAAATGTTGCAGTCGTCATACTCAACAAACCTCCTGTGCAAATAATTCCAAAATTTAACAACCCTATTGCTGAATGAATGATTTCTTACATCAAGATGGGCATTTGTCTTTTCCTTCTTAACTTTTGTCCTTTCCTTCTCAACTTCTGTCCTTGCATCTACTATGATAAGAATTTATTGTGGTCGTATTATAAATAGATGTAAATCATTTTGTCGACTTGCAATCAAGCGAGCAATGGTAAATAACTTAGAGATAGCCTAAATTGTTCGTATTAGTTATCCTTAATATTTATTAATAAAAAGCTGTTCATTTATATGAATATTAGATCGCTTTCTAAGAAGATGACTTACTACCATGATATAATTTCTAGCATTAAAAACTTTCTTGTTCTTGATGAGATTCATTTTCTTTCCTATCAGCATCTTATTCACTTTATAATTTGTTTGGTAATTCTGATTAGCTTTTCAAATTACTGCTTTTTAATAACACCTCTCTTTTTCTTGGTCCATCCCATATCCATACGTAGTTTAAGTAATTTTATTGAGGATCCCTATATTAAAAAGCATAATTATTATGTCATTTCCACTATATTTGCCGCTACACCGAAGTTTAATCAAAGCATTATTGAATCTTATACAGTGACTTTCACTATTCCTTACTCGAGGTAGTCGTACTTTGGTATCAATCTGCAACCGTCTAGACCCTTACATTTTTTGTCCTGGTCTAAAGTCATCTTATATAGTTGAAGGAGCAATAGTTGACCCCCGCAGTTCACTGAACCCCGTGGGACAATAGACACTCCTTCCTATGTCCTGATGACAGTTGCCATAAAGTTGTGCAAGTACGTGTTTTCTATTGCCACACCACCTCTTTAACCAAATGTACCACTCCAACCCTATATTTCATCGCAATAACCACTTCATCAGCCCTATGTGGGAACTTATCAAAAGCTTTGCCAAAGTATAAAAATCTTGGACTTCAATATGGCTATTTTCTGATAAGGTTCCGAAGAAGACGCTGATGAAGTTATTGCAGTCAAGGACCCAGGTTGGGCCACAACCATACCCACCTCAGAAAACCCCGGAATTCATTCTTATTATGCACCTTTATTCTCGCCTCTTCTAAACTCGCATTTTCTCCCCTCCAGGCATTCCTTTTACTGAGTCAATCTCACTTTTTTCATTGCTACTCCAGCAGTCGATTCCCAGCGACAGTCACACTATCATCCGGCTTTAACCAACCGACTATCATCCATCTTTGCTATTGACCAAGCCATTAAGCCAATGTAATTTCCAATTGATTCTCTCATTTCCCCTCTTCAACACACAACTCTCTAATATGTTCATTTCTTCATTTTATCACTTCTCAACAGCCTAACACGTTTCCTGAAGTTGTTCCATCTGAACACAAGTCTGTACTTTATGATTTTTAATCACCCTCTATCCAGAACACAGTCTCATTACTATAACTTTAACACAGGTAACTACATACCCTCAGGTAATACGCCTAAGCGTACTCAAGACCTAGTCCTTTACATCCACCAAAAGATTGAATTAGCTCCAAAGACACCTTCTTATTCTTCACAACTTTTCTACTTAACAGCCTGCATATCCGGTTCCCTTTTCATCCAAATATAAATTATATGTGTAAATCAGACACTTGTTCCAGTGCTCACCATCTAACATAACTTTCACACCGAGGCTGTCTCAACTCACAACCATAACCTTACCTTTATCTACGTTTACTTTCAACCCCTTCCTTCTTACAACCTCCCTGCAATACTAATACCAATCTTCCTTAAAACTCTCGAATTTGTTTGTCACACAGCACTTACAGTATGTGCGGTGGGATCGTTACAGCGGAGAGAACCCAAGATCCCATCAAAAACGCCAAATCATTTCGCAATATGAATGGTGGGGCACCCTCCACTCTCTTTCATTCTCCACCCTCATTCTAACACCATCCCCCTGTCACCCCACCTCTAACTTTCATAACCCCATCAATACACAAATTGAATAACCAGGAGGACATAACACTCCCTGCCTCACTCCGTACTATTAATATTTAAAATCCAATCAAATTTTTGATTCATGTTATTCTTACAACAACGTACCGCTTACTATCTGTCATACATATTTCTGATTTTGCATTCAGAGAGCCACCCCAACACACCATATATATCACTTACACTGCAACACAGTCCCCAGAACAGAACTTCCCTATTTCGCCTATCATCACCAACTGTGTGGCAGTAAATCACAACAATAAACTAAATGCAATTTATTGCTGTCTTCTGTTCAGTTTCTCTCCATCATTTGTTTCACGGATATCGATTTGATCAACACAACCTCTACCACTTTAAATGCACTTTGTTCTTTCACCAAACCAGTCCCTTAAGTATTCGACGCACTTGTCATTTGTGAGACCAAATAGCCAGTTATATCTCCCTAACAGCACTTGGTGAGTCAATAAGCTAATTCCCATCCAATAATTTACAGTTAGCCAGTATCGTTACCGCGCTTAATACTCTGCTGTCCCTCCAATCCTCGAATATAAACTGCCATGAAACGCTTTGGTTCACAACTTCCAATCGCAGATCATCACAATCTCGCCTCATCCCTTGATTATTTTCACCAAGTAAGTTCATCTATACTGCAGATTTACCATTCTCAACTTTTATTCTAACCATTACTCCTCCTTACTAATGACCTGCATCCCGAAAATACTTATTCCTCTTTGCACAATCAACCAACAGCACATGTCGACTATACATACTCTTCACTTAGTGCCGACAATGTTTATGAGCAGATTATCACTCGACCGCATAGCAATAAAACAACCCCCTCCACCACCCCCCCTCACATTCATACTTATAAGATACGAAAGCACCATCTCTATTTTGCATTCATTCTAGAGCCGCAGCAGATCCCCACCTTATTCTCATTCGTAAGCTTTATACTATGATATTATATATTCAATATATATATATATCTACTAGTATTATACTTATATATATATAATATAATATATATATATATATATATATATATATATATATATATATATACCGTATATATATATATATATATATCGTTAATATATATATATATATATATATATATATATACTATATATACGTCAAATATATATTATATTATATATATCTTATATTATATATATATATATATTCTATATATATATAGTATATATATATACTATATTATATATATATATATATTATATATATATATATATATAATATATATATATATATAATATATATATATATATATATATATATATATATATATATATATATATATTATAATTTATAATAATAATAATATAATAATAATAATAATAATATAATAATATAATAATAATAAAAATAATAATAATAATAATTATAATAATAATAATATAATAATAATAATAATCAATACTAATAATAATAATATAAAGTATAAATGCCCTCTAAAATGCCCAAATTGGACAAATGCCCAATAAATGCCAGGGCATTTGCCCATTCTTAAGTGGCGCGCAGGCATTTCACCCCATCACTACAGACACACACAGCGTTGTTTCACGACATATATTATAGTATATTATATATATTTAGTATATATATATAATTATATGATTATAGGTATATTATATATATATATACGGTGGGTTATATTATATATATATAATTATATATAGAGAAGTTTACCATATAATATATGGTAAACTTTGTCCAATTGATATATCCATATTATATATATAATATATATATAATATATATATAATATATATATATATACATATAATATAATATTATATATATATATATATATATATATAAATTATATAATATAATATATATATATATATATATAACATATATATAATATATAATATATTATATACTATATAGTATATATATTATTATATATATATTATATATATTAATATTATATATAATAAATATATAAATTATAATATATAATATATATATATATATATAATATATATATATATATATATATATATATATATATATATATATATTATATATATATATATATATATACTATATAGATGTGCTGTAGGTGTGTGTGTGTGTGTGTTGTGTGTGTACTAAAACGCATGAGGTAAAACTCAACAGAATTTTATGTATATTACGCACAAATAATTGCTTTTTACAGTTTTTTTTTTATTTCTTGATATTATGTTACGTACACGTTGGTTCTATAAAAGATTACTCAAAATTAGTGAAAAAAATCGATTTAAAAAATAATATCGATATTGATGTATCGATAATCTGAAACGCATTTCAACAGTGATTCCTCATCCCTACACGAACGGAAAAAAGTCGAATTGTTATGATTTTCAGAGCGTTAATATTAATATTTTTAGTGAAAATATTAACTCAAAATAAACTCAAATGCGTAGGAAAAACTTCAAATAATTTTTTAAAACCATTTTTGTAAATGAAATGTTTATAATTTTAATATACTATGTAGCACTTTATTGAAACTATAAACGTAACAGTTTACGCTTATAGAAATGAGTACAAAAAAAAGGTTGTGTGTGGTAATTGTGGAGTTCCATTGCCTTATAATAATGTCAATACTGTATTAAAACTAAATATTTAATATATATACAAAAATGGTATTTAATTTTTTTTTTTTTTACTGAATTTTGTACATTTTAAGTATATTTTTTGGTAATTCTTTACAGAAAGGGCCTCTAAGCAGATTTTTATAAAAGTCACGGCATAGATTCTAAAAAAATAGTGAATAAAAAAAAAGAAAAAAATCAATGATCTATCTCTTTAGGAAAAAAGTTATAGCCCTCAAAGTTTGGAATTTTTCCCATAGGGTTTTCTTATAAAAAAAAAAAAACAAATTTCTTTTTATCGTAATTTAAAAAATAGGTGCAAGGGAAGACTATAAAAGAAATAGTAGCATAGCCATGATTGTCAGAACTCAATCTAGGTTTACGACAACATAAATCCATCTAGGTTAGGTCTTAAGTTTACAACATCATCAATCTACTTAGTTCAGGTTATATCTTTTGTAAAGTATGCACAGTAAGTCTGTGTATATTTAGCAAATCTTATCATGACCCGAACTAGGATGGTCCTAAACCGACCTTGAGGCCTGTTTGGTTTTTTTTTTTATATAAGAAAACCCTATGGGAAAATTCCAAACTTTGAGAGGCTGTAACTTTTTTTCTAAAAGAGACTGATCTTTGAATTTTTTTTAATTCATTACAATTTTTTTTAGAGTTATGCTGTGATTTTTATAAAAATCTGTTTAGAGCCCTTTCTATAAGAAATTACCATAGGCCTATTTTCAATAAAAAAAAATTAAAAATGCTACTAAAATTATAATAATTAGGCTTCATTTTATTTGTGTAGGAATGAAGAAACACTATTGAAATGTTTCAGATTATTGATACATTGATATCATTAATTTTTTATAATAATTTTTTTTTACATATGTCAATGATTCAATTTTATAGGGATGCATAAAACTGATACACCAACTTCTCTAGCTGCTAAAATAAACTCTAAGTTCTTATAATGTGATTTGTGACCATCGAGGATGAGAAGGATGGGATCTGAAGGGGAACATTGTATATCCTAGAAGGTGAATATGGGTGCTTATCATAAAGATCCTTTAAAAGACTGAAAAATTGCTTGACAACAGGTTGGTTGAAAGCACTTGTACGAGCTAATGAAGTCTTTTCAGGTGCTCTCCATGTAAGATTTGGATACCGACGGAGGAAACATTTCAACCAATCATCACCAGCTTCCTTCCTTTCAGTGTTAAAAGGGGAAGGTATTTTATTTAACCTTGCAAATTCAAAAGCTAACCTTTTTAAATCTTCAAGTTGAAGCCCATGAAAGTAAGAATCCATTCGCATAATATAGCAGGCAAGATCTTCTTTTTCTGAAAATACTGGTCTATACCTACCTGATTTTTTAATGCTTCCTTTTCCATTTTTAATATGGCGGCATATTGTTGTTCGAGGAATATTGTACATTTTAGCAGCCCTTTCAGTAGGCATTCCATTTTTCACTGCATTTAAGGCATTGTCCCTATCATTACAACTCCAACGATTTGTTCTCCTTTTGTATTCGTAAACCATAGTGACCTATTCATATATATATAATTATATATTTATATTATATATATATATAATATATATATATAATATATATATATATATATATATATATCTATAATATATATATAATATACTAGTATTATATAATGCCTTTCAATGAATATGTCAATAAAAAAATATTCTTTTTTATCAATTGAAAAATCATATGCTATTTGGATCATCGAGCACTTATGGCGCCACAAATCGTGACCATATTTTGCCTTTTTCTTTTATCATAACTTACATGATGATTTTAATCTTTGATTTGTATTTCGTAAATATCACTGATTTTAAATCGCTCGTTATTATTATTTTCGAGGTATATGTAAGGTGAATATTTTACATACAAAGACATCATAAAAATTATTTGGCACACTAAATTTATATAAAAAAAGCAATTATGGGAACATGAACATTATTCAAGCATAAGATATTCTGCTAAATAACAAATCTTATATTTATATATTCGCCCAAATTTTTTTTTTATATAATATCTAACTGAATTTTTAGAAGAAATTTTAATATATATGATGACAATCTAGAAAAAACGTAAGAGACGTCCTTAACGCTCCAATAGCAGTTCGTAACATTAGGCGATGTATAATTCAAAGAATCCTGAGTTGAGCATAGAGTAATCGAAATTTTTATCAACTATTCTGTAAGGCACTCGAGTTTCACTCTTAATATACTTAATATATGAATTAACCAAACCATCATATACCTGTCCAAATATCCTTTTCCTTAAATAGTATTGCATATATTGAGAGTCACACTCAAACACAGATTTCAAAATTAAAATTAATAAAAATATTGATAATCACATTGTAATTCTTTTCGTGTTTGTAGACATACAGATTAATCGCATATAAAGGTGAATTAAGTTCTCATAGAAATGATAGGGATATAGAAATCGGGATACCATATGCTCAGGTTCATTAGTTTTAGTCATAATTAAGAATAAATGATATTAGAAGTTTTTTTATAATGCACAAAAAAGGATTGTCAGAACAATTTCTTCTCCTTACCAGTGATGTTAAGTTATTCACTATGAATTAAATGGGTTGTCATGTGGTTAATTGTGTATCTATCACGTGAGTTAGATTGTCGTGTGGTAACCTCTATTGATTGGTGAGCAGCTAGCAGATTAAGGTTAGTCAAGTTTTGTAGGTCGTGTATTATAAGTTTGGTCATTCCATAAACCGTTTCTGGCTTCTATGCTGTGTGAAGATCTATTTATGTGAAGAATCTTTGCTATCTGAATAATTTCATTATTGTTAATGTTAATAGTTATAGTGTTCAAAGAAACTCTTATCAATAATTATTTTAACCTGTGTTTTACGACCATGGTAAAGCTGTTGGAGAGTTATTGCCAAATAACAGATGTATGCTCTGTAAGATTGATACGTAGAAATGCGCTGCACTACATTTGTGTGTAACTTCCGATGGCGCTTTCACGTTCATCCCACCAAAACTCTCAGCAGTAACTTTCTAGGTATTAAAAAGAGAGTTAAGAATAACCTGCCACTCATATATATTAAATACTGGATAATATCACCTTTATATGAGGTTCACTCATTCCTTGTAACTTCATCAACCTGTAAAAATTCTCTATTCTAGGCACCTCATTCTAGAGACATTTTAACGATACACATTCATGCATCATTCAAACTCTTTGACATAAATTGAGCGGTAGCTTGATCGCGATAAGTTCCTTTTTAACATTCCACATATCTCTAACCATTCATTTAGAAGCTGGACTAATTGCTCGCATAGTATATGATATACAGGCCCTTCACCCAAACCTGACTACAACCTGATTAGATCAATAGCATATTCATACCAAACGAGTTGATCTGTTACTTCATCACTGGAGGCCTTCTGATCTTCCTCCTGGGTAAATGATACAGCTGAAGTTGAATCCAATGTGAATTGAGCCACTAATGACGTCTTACTTCAAAGGAAATTGCATTACCTGGTTCACAAGTTATACTTCACTCTTTCAAACCCCAATACCTGTCATTACTCTAACACCCGGTTCTGTGTGGATAACCTGCAGAACTCTCTTAACTGGCATTTGTGCAAATTCAACAGATTCTATCAACATCCTTAATTCTTCAACATTCCTTTAGCTAAAGGTTGCTTGACCCGTTCCTTTATGATGAATAGGGTATAACACCTATTTTAATAGGCATCTCCCCAGACATTTTGCCTGGCCCTGACTTCTCGTCCATGAATCTAGCCGAACCCCACTGCCTATTGCTTAAAGTAATCATTCTGTCCCACTCTGCAGTTCGCGTTGCAATTCCTACCATAATATTTTAGCTGATGGTCTATAAAAAGAACAATTATGAGGGATGTTATATGGTCTGTACTTTCTGACTGTATACCTTTCTCATAACCCTCTCCTTCGATTGTTTAATTTTTATAACAGAACTAAAATGGCTATAATGATTTGCCCTCTTTCAAATTTTATTCGCTTAAGAACTACGTCTTTAGGTAATTTATTCTTACAGATTCGCTCACCTCATTCTATCGAATGCTCTTAAAGCCCTATCTTTCACTAAAACACTGGTCACCGCTATAAATAACCAATTGCTTCGGACAGCTTTACATCCTTGAAAGAAATTTTCAAATTACTCTGTTGTAGAGCCCACCTCCTCATTACGTAGGAGTAACATGGCACAAATGCTGACAAGATAGAGTAGCTGGAATGGCCCCTTCCTTAATTGTTCTGGAGACTAATTCTAGGTACCATATCCATGGATGCAATTATACAGATATACAAGGTACACTTCAATCACTGAATAATTATCATGGCTCCTGCAAAAAGGCTTTACGTCTTACGTGTTATTCAGTGCAGAGCAAGTGATCAGATGAGGAGGTGAAACTAGAAATATAATGCAAGCATGGTGAGTAGCGTTCATTTGTCATTCAGACATGATGAATAAGCACTGGCACGATTAGGTGTTATACTTTGCAAAACTATCTACTATATGGTCAGCACTAGTGATGGGTAAATGCCTGGCACTTAAATTGGGTCACCATTTGTCCCTTTGTTGTGTCATTGTTTTATAAACTACTTTGCTAATCTTGTTTATTGTTATACTTTTTATTATTATTATTACTGATAATTTATATTAATATATTATTATGTAATGTAATATTATTATATTATTAATAATTATAATAATAATTATTATATATAATATATAATAATCAAGTAATAATACTAAATAAGCTTTCAGCGAGTAGATAGAAATCGGTGATATACTCATACCCTTAGCAGTATATATATATTATATAATATATCTAGTATTATGTACCTATACGTATACTATATAATAGGGTATATTCTTATAGACCAACTTAAAAGTGTATATAATAAATATACTAAAAAAATATATAATAAATTTCAGGTAACTACGTTACTTTTATCAAATATAGTAAATCACAAACAATGTAAGAATTTCAATCATAGATGCCTACATTTGGTATATATTATTGTTTTAATATATATTCATAAATATATAATAGATTTATAATAACCTTATAATAGTGGTTAATAGTATGAACCGGTATTTATATATATATAATATAATATATATATAATATATATATTATTATAAATTGGTATTATAGTATAGTTGTATATTAGTATAATTTTTTTTGATATTTATGTGATTTTTGTGTGTTATGTAAAATATAGATATATATATATATATATATTTATTGATCACTCTTGGGGTATACTATATATACTCTTATACACCTGGCGTATGCGCGCGAGATGATGAGTGAAGGGGTGAAGCATAATTTTCCTAAACGAGGGCGAAAAAAAAGATGAAAATCAACCGCAGTTTGTAAGCCTTATATTACACGGTATATATATATTATATATCATATATATATATATATATTATATATATATATAGATATATGTAGTATATTATATATATATATTATATATATTATTATATGAAAATACTACTAATAATAATTTATTACTTTAATAATATATATATATATAGAGTATATTTATATATATATAAGTATATATATATATAATATAGGTATAAAATAACTATACTCACCTTTGTTATCACCTTTTCTTATTGACTAACGTATATATAATTGATAGGTGAGAGATATTGAGAGCTAGACTATAAACTCACGCTATACTATAATATATCAAAATCCTCTCATATTATCACAGTATCATAAACTATATAAATACTCACACTAGCCACCCTACTACATGCTCATTAGGATTATACGTAAGTTTACTATATCATCAATATATCTATATATATATATTCTATTCGAATATATACAATCAAAAAGTATATTATATATATTATATATATATTAGATATTTAGTATAGTATATTACATTATTATTTAATTCATCTCATTTTTATTATTATATAATAATTAGTATATATAATTAATACTATATCACTTTTTTCTAGAGTAACTATATTTGCAGTGATACTATATTATATAATTTGTTTCCTACTATATATATATTAATATATATTCTTACAAACTGAAATTATGATTTATCAGTTTTTCTCATTCATATATCTATATATATTATTATTTATTGAAAAATTTATTTGCCCAGTATAATATATATATATAGGGATGTGGCAGAATGACGTGAAAAAAAGCCGAGAATACTGAATACCGAATAGTTCGGACGTAAAAGTTTCGGACCGAATACCCGAGCAATATGTCGGATCCCGAATAATCACTCATCGCTATTCGGCGCACATAGTTATGTTCAAAAGTTCGGTCATTCATTTATGGAAAAATAAAGACCTTACACTGGCATCAAAAAAAGGTAAAAATTTTTCTTGGATGGACTTTTGTCAGGCAGATATATATGTGAATCGAGGTGCTGCATATACATACAATATATACTGGTCTATTAGGGCGTCAGAGCCTCCGGAGTTTGCTGCAGTCACATCCAGAACCACGTTTTCAGTTGACAATAATGGATCCACACTTTTTCACAAGAGCAATCACAATTAGCAAAACGGATAGGAACAACAATCTCCAGACCCTTGTGCCACTTCTTACGTTTTATGCGCTCTATATGACGTTACCCTCTTTCTTCCCGCATGATATTACAGTGGCAGCAAGTTTACTGCGCGTCGATATTCGGGAAGCATGTGGTAACTTTAGTATGCTCCCCTACAACACTTAGATTTATGGATGCCACAATAAACACCCGCAGATTATAGAAGTTTATCATCGCACTCTGAAATAACAGTCGGCAATGTAGTCCCTCGTCATTGTTCTATCCCTCACAGAGGTAATACTCGAAGGATTCTCTTGTATGCAGTATGGTAGTCTACCTCTGGCCTCTTTGAAGTCTTGTCCCGATACTCGTTGACATTAACAGACGGCTTTGCATGAAAAAATGACTACTGGACCATCGGCACAAGAGTAACATTTTTTTCGTAAACGAGCAAGCAGAGACTCAGCCGGGAAGAGACCTCTCCACAGACTGCAGTACCATGGTAATACCTTGTTGTATTGGCAAGTGAAGTTCAGGCCTACTACTCGTATGGGACTAATCCTCAACTGTATTTCTCCAAGCACATCGGATCCGCATGGTGAGTGGGGCCAGCTGATTTATTGACAACATCGTATACACAAACGAGACACAAGGTCAATAGTGTGGGGTAGATGTATAACAACGCATACGGCAGGGAACTTCAGGTACACTGCATTCGGTTCCCAGTAGCGGCTGGACTGCGGTCCGGATGAGAGAGTATGCCAAAAATCAGACAGTTTTGGAGAGGCTCTAATTAATCAGGTACATGGATGGTAAGTATGCGTCGACCTCAAATGGTAAACATTTTGCTCGGTCAGCCAGAAGCAGGTTTCACCAATATCCCTGCTTCCTGTGCTTCATGGGATCAGCGTCACGACGCCGCCGAAAAACCGTGAAATCAAACTGGACACGGACAAACAAAGAGTATATACTCGGAACCCACCGAGGGAACCTTGACGCCATGGAGACACTGCGATACATGGCGTCTAGCGTGAACGCACTATGTACAGCAGAGAAAAAATCATCTTAACCTCACCTAATACACCTAAAACTTGGTTTGATGAAACAATTTGTGAAGGCGCTGGACCATGATGGTGAATGCTTCCGCTATAAATGCTCAACGTTTCCTGGTCTGAGTTACGAGAAGAAAAAAGCTGGGATATTTGATGGCCCACAAATACGGACACTCCTCTGTGATGCTGCCTTTGCTACAACAATGACTTTGTTAGAGGCAAGAGCGTGGAATGCTTTTCAGATGTAGCAACAGAATTTTTGGGGAACAGGAAAGACCGAGAACCACTTAACATTGTACAGGAACTGCTAGACAGTTCTCATGGATGTAGATTGTAGAATGAGTATAAAGTTGCACTCCTTAATCTCACCTAATCAAAAATTTCGCGGTAACTAGCGATGTAGTGATTGAGCAGCGGTGAACGCTTCAGTCAGATCTAAAGTTCATGGAAGGGACGTTTACTTAAGGGCAAGTGGGATATCATTGATGGCCGACTATTTGTTGAAGGGCTTGATGAGGGATATTGCAGACGCTATGCACAGTAGAGATCGTCTACGAAGAGAGTTACTACCATCGTAGGTATGTTTTACATTACACTCAACCCATTCCTTCTATTACATTCATGTTGTCCCATATTACTCTTATTCATAGTTTGTATTATATTGTTAACCATTTATCTATCAGAAGACATGTATATATCATTGCGGATTGTTTCTCTCCTTCATATATCCCAATATATATTATAATATAATAATATATATATTACTAGATACTTATATATATATATATATATTATATATATATATACTATAATATATATCTATATATATATATATATATGGTGCTTCTCTGACAAATCAGTGGTGAGTTAAATAAAGGATGATTTTTAATTGAAAACATAGGCTTTACGAAGTGATTTTGGCTTTATCTTATTTGTTTAAAATATTAGGTTCCAATTTTGAGTAGCGGGCTGCAAAAACAGCCCCCCAATTTTGGGGGGGTTTCGCGATACTCACTTCTTTCAAAGACTGATAAATTTGGTTCTACTTAATGCGATCAACTTCAAATGCAATTTTTAAAGGGCATTAATAGATGGCTATGAAAAAAGGCTTGGAATAAAAAATCTGTACACAATTTTTACACAACAAAGTATAAGGTGGTTAAAAAAAAAATTCCCCCCACCCCCTTTGGTGATCAATTTTTAAAAACCCAGTATCCTACTTATAAATTAAGAATTTCTTTAACATATACAAACATAAAAAGTTTGCTTATTTGATTGGATATACCCGCTTTTTAGGCTTAAAAAAAGGGTTTTTATGTAAAAATTAATTTTTGAAAAAAATTTTATATTTTTACTACTTAATATTGTTCAGGTACAACTTTACATTGATATATATTATATATATATATAACTATATATAACTTATAATATATATATATATATATTATACAATATTATATTATATATTATACATATAAGTATATAATATTATATTATATTATAAATAGTTAAAATATATATATATATATATATTCAGAATTTTTTTTTAGTATTCAATAACAGTGTAAGAAGTTTTTTTTACAAACTTGAGCAATAGAGGAAGTAGGATACCAATGAGGTGGTGCTGCATCCTCTATTAAAACACCAAAAAAAGTGTGAAAAGTTTTGAGACCAATCAACAATGGATAGTACATGAGGACTCGTGCACTTCAATGACAGACGCATATCTGTACAATGGAAAATGAACTGCGTGTGTTGAAAAGTATGCTGAGTTC
>JABUQX010061837.1:0-5000 GCA_015478945.1 Trachelipus rathkii
TAACATTATGTAATTATTCGTTTTAGATTATCTACTTCTGTTATATTATTATTATATCAATTATTATTATTATTACTTATCTTATTATGTATTATTATTATTATTGAATTATATTATTATATATATATGTATTTATTATTATTTATTATATTATTTATTATTTATTATTTATTTTACATACATTATTATATATATTATTATTATTATTATTATTATTATTATTATTATTATTATAAATTATTTTTATTATTAAATTTATTAATATATTATTATTTTAATAATATTTATTAATTTTCTTATTTATTTAATATATTTATTTATTATTTATTAATATTTATTGAATTTTTTAATTATATTATATTTATTATTTAATAATTTATAATTTTAACTTTTTATTTTATTATTATTATTTTATTATTATTATTATTATAATTCTATTATATTATTATTATTGATTATTATTTTATTATAATTTATTATTATTTATATTATATTATTATTATTAATTTAAAATTATATATTATTAATAATTATTATTTATAATATATTATTTTAATAATATAATTATAATTATATATATATACCATTAATAGGGTAATAAATAAGTGATATAATTAATATGCGTGAAGACCTGCATAACGGTTAGATGTATAAACAAATTATCTAAATTATAGATTTATATCCATTAAAGATCAATATAATTTATATCGCTAATGTAATATATATTATTATCAATTATAATTATACATATAATATATTAATTTATAATTATATTAATTATTATTATTATTATTAATGAATATTATATATTATTATATAATTTTATTATTATATTAATTAAAATATTTATTGATATTTAATTATTATTATATTATTATATTAATTAAATTTATTATTATTATATTATGATTTATATATTAATATTATATCTTATTATTCTTATATTATATTAATTATATTTTATTATTATCGTATAATTTATATTATTATTATTATTATTATTTTATTATTATTAATGTATTAAATTATAAGTTATTATTATATATATCAAATATATAATTATTGATAATTATTATATTATCATTATTATAAATTCTGTAATAATTATATTATATTATTATATAGAATTATTATGAGGATAGTATATTATTTTTTACAGATATAGAAAATAAGTATTTTAAAGCAAATGAGTATAAATATTAATAATAAGAAATAAGCATAATAATATTTATCGGCTAATGAACTATCCGATATACAACCGGACATAAGGCAAGGATATACGGTAATCATTCCATGTTTATAAATACTCGAGCGCGATTACACAGTTATAGCGAGATATACCAATTTCACGCTACATTAATCAGCACTAATAATGCAATCACCGATTCTTACTGAGATATTACATAGTGCAATATTTTCAAAGCACTTTCGTTAATTTCAAATTTATACTTATATAATAACAAATAAATATTAATCCCTAGTAATCTATGAAATGGTCTGACTTAATATGAAAGCACGCGGTCGTGTTCTTTGAGACCCGAAATATATATAATTTATAATAATAATTATAATAAGTAATAATATAATTAATAATAATAATAATAATAATAATTAAATTATTATAATAATAAGTAATAATAAATAATAATATATAAAATTATATGGTCTAAATATAACAATAATTTAAATAATAAACAAGTAAATATATATTTATTCAATAAAAACAAATCAAAAAATAGTAAATAATTAAAATTAGTTATTATATAGGTTGTGTATTTATGAATTTGGATAATAGTTATAAAGATTTATCCAACTCCTATATATAATTTCAGCTAATTGCTGATACGTCAATTAGTAATTATAATAATAATAATTAAATTAAATTTTAAGAATATAATTGAGTATAATGAGTTAATAATTGAATCGAATTAATCCTAAATAATGAGATGATAGTAATGAATAATCCAGAGGTCCTAATAATAATATATTTAAATTCTATATTATGCATTTCGACAAATTATGAATAATATACTCGAAAAGTGATATTGAGCGAGCATGTTCCAGCCATCCAATCACTGAGAATAGAGAATGTAGTAATGTAGGAAAGGATATTTTAATAATTTGAGAGTAATAGGATAATTAGGAATAAAAGTGAATAATGCATATGTAATAATAATAATAATAATAATAATAAATAGAGGTAGGAAAAATTAAAATATTCTTTTTGTGAATACAAAGGGACTAATAATAGTCTCAATGAAAGATCTCAGTGACTAGGTAGTTTTGCACTCATTAGAGGCAGTATTTGTTTTTCTCTCCTGAGCCACTTTAATTGTGTATATAAATGAGATTATAAAAAGAAATTTTCAATTATATAGGTTCTCGAGATACAATACGTTATAGAGGTGAAAATGACTTTAAGCTCATTTTATTGACTGACTGCTTATTCTAATACAAGTATCTAAAAACAAAGGTGCTAGTACTATTGTAGTATTATCGAAGATATTGCCACATTTTTTCACTATTCTCAAATATAGTGGAAAAATCCCAGAGGCCAAGACTATATATATATTTTTTTACAGATAAACACCACTGCTCACGGGTAGAACCCTAATCTTTGTGCTGTTCCTTTAAGAGAGATAGCTTCAATAGGTTCTCAAATTGTAACTTGTAAGATTTTAAGTTTTTAAATAAAGGTGCTATATGTTCATAGTTTTTATTGGGGCTTAACAGTCAGATGAAGCGTTTTTGCATGAAAATAACCGTATTTATAGCTGATTTTCTAGCTATGCAATAGCGAAAGTGTACAGATTAAGAGACAATGATATTGATCATATGATCAGAAGTGATGATGATGTAGGTTGTATACGGTTTGATTTTAAGCGATATTATTTATAGTATAATTATTATGTATGTGCTATATGAGAAGAGGAATCGTGAGCTTGTGGGTAATCGGTATCCGGTCGACTGAGTATGAGACATAGATGATAGGTTAGAGGTGATGCAGTAAGTATTTCGAAAAGACACGTATGTCGGAGAGGCTAAAGGAATGTGAGTTGGCTATCAGAGAGAAAAATGCATAATAGGTTTCCTCACTAGCTGGTTGTTCTCTTTGAATACATTTTTTCATCTATTGTTACCCCAAGTATTTTAGCATTTTGAGTGTGAAGGACTGGTTGATTGTCTATATGTGACGAGAGGCGTACTTGCGTTGTTAAGAGTTCTTTTAGCTACGAGTTGAAATTTCGGGAGGGCGATAATACCGTTTTATTGCCTAAGTTTACAATTGGTAGAGCATAGTCTTACAGTTTGGAAGTTTTGGTTTCGTTTTCAAGTTTTAGTCGAGAGTCTTGATAGGACTATGTTGCCACATCCTTAGACTTGTGAGATCTTTGGACTTGTCACGGGTGTCTGCTGTTTTGTGGCGTTCAGCACTTAGATTGTGAAGACACAGGGATATGTAATTTAGTCAGCTGTTATTAATATGAAGATATCATCAGCGAAAATGAGACGCATGAAGAGCGCGTTGTGATTTCTTTATATTCAGCTATAGACATCTAATGTTTCTTTCCTAACAACTCCGGAGGTTGTATCTGTTAAAGGACGAAGATAAAGTAGCGAATATAATATATTATACAATGTAATAATTAATATTAAGTGAGCTACCAATGAAAATAGATCCTTTGTAGAAACAGCGCAAATATTGATTAGTATGTATAGGTTTATCCGTAAGCCAAATGTTATTCACCTATTATTTCACATTACTCTGAGAATCTATCCATTAGGTATCTATATTTTTAAGTACAGTGTAGTGTGGTTTCCCTTTATTCCCATCTTATTATTCATTTTGACTAAGTTAAGTATATATTAATTGATAAATCTATAATATTAGGTGATCAAAGCTTTTGTTAAAATACCTAATACTAATGGACCCAGTTTGGAATTAGTTATTATTAATTCTATAGTTTTCATGTAAAATTATGTAGTTCAGTCCACGAAGAACAGAGAGACACAAGAGGTCTATGAGCGGATGCTATTGGTGTGTGATTGCATATGTCATTACGAAAGCACTATAAATTATTGATAGAGTCGTTAACAAATTATTCGTATTATGATAGAATAATTTATTATTCATTATACGCATTAATACTATATTATCTTTTTCAATAATATTTTGCTAATTGAGTATGTTATGGGTAATTGAAATCGGTATGTATGGTCTGAGGATTAGTTGTGAAATCAAACCTTTTCTTTATGAGTACAGACTGATCACATGATGAGACGCTAAAATATTCTATAGGTAACATAATTCCTTGTTAAAATGAAGATGTTAAATGAGATTCTATTTAAGGGCGAGGCGCAATTTTATGTACAGTAGCTAATCATCTTCTTTTCATGTCACTTAGAAATTTCTTAATCAATTTCTTATTTGTATTAATGTAACCTGAATATCACTAAGAGATAATCGTAGTAAATCAAAAGTGTATAAACATAATATCTAATTTTTAATACCTAGCGTTATATAAGCTTTTTTTCGCGAGAACATGTATTTTAGACACATTTAGTTTGCACCACATTAGTTGCCATATAAATTGTCGAAGTAATTATTAAGTTCACCAAAAACATTTTTTTTTGTTAATATTTCGAGAGAATTTTTCATTTGTGATAATAATAATTATTCATCATAATATTAATAATAATAATAAAAATAATATTAATAAAGATATTAATAATAATAATATAGTAATAATTATATAATATATAGTTAAATGACCACCGCTCACGGGAGTCATTTTATTACAGAGGATGCAATTAAGTTTATCCGTTTTGAGTTTTTATTTTGATCTTCGGAAATTCGTTTTTTTTATATTATTAAATTGATTTTTAAATTTTATTAATCATTTTATTATCTATTTATATTTGCGAGATTACAACAGTAACTATTATATGTAAAATAAGTGATTTGATTTGAATTAGCGTTATTTGAGAGTGTCCTCGAG
>JABUQX010061837.1:17500-19863 GCA_015478945.1 Trachelipus rathkii
ATAATAATAATAATAATAATAATAATAATAATAATAATAATAATAATAATAATAATAATAATAATAATAATAATAATAATAATAATAATATATAAGCTACAGTTACTAATTAATTAATTAATGGTTTTCCTCAATATTTAATAGAAAAAACGCTGAAAAACACATTAAATATATTGGCCGACCCTAAAGACAAAGATAATAACAACCTGATATTCTATTACAAGAGCGAAGTGGTTGGTTCAATAAATGAAGAGGAATCAAAATTGAAAATCATTTTAAAGAAACATATTAAAGGGAAAAATAATGAAACAATCACTATTAGAAGTTATTATCAGCCAACAAAATTATCTTCTTGCTTTAGTGCTCGTGATGTACCATCTGCTGGCGAGTGTACCAACGTCGTGTACCAATTCCATTGCAATGAGAGTGGATGTAACGCCACTTACATTGGTTATACGACGAATACACTTCGGCAGCGTATGTTGCAGCACAAGTACAAACCAAGTAAGATACAACACCATATGCAGGAAGAACATAAAAAATTACACAATAATGAAATAGTAAATTACTTTAAAATTTTGAATAAAAAGAGGGAATTTTCTGATCTTAGGCTGGCGGAGTCCCTTCTTATAAGAAAACATAGACCGGACATTAATATAAAATATAACGAAATGTCCGATTACCTTAACATTTTTACTTAGAAGAAAAAAGAAAAAAAGACAATCTAAATTATCAACTTCACATTTATTTTTCGTATATTGCTAGAAAGGGCTCTACTGCTGAGCTTAAATATTAATAATAATAATAATAATAATAATAATAATAATAATAATAATAATAATAATAATAATAATAATAATAATAATAATAATAATAATAATAATATTAAATAATAATAATAATAATAATAATAATAAATAATAATGGATAGCAAAATGAAAGAACAACTTTCCATTTTACACACGTAAAATGACAATTGCTATCCCCACCTCAATTTATTTACAAAATATAGTAATATGGGTGGAAATCCTCAAGTAATAATAATAATAATAATAATAATAATATCATGTGAAATGTAATAATTATATGCCCTAGAGCACTAATAAAACTTTATTAAGTACTAAACTCTACTTTATATATTGTATACCTCTTTTAACATATTGTATTTACTGTATTTTAAAGGTTTATTATTTTAATAGTAATTGGAATGCGAGTTGTTAGACTAATAATAATAATAATAATAATAATAATAATAATAATAATAATAATAATAATAATAATAATAATATTTTTAATAATAATAATAATAATAAAAATAATAAGAACAATAATAATAATAATAATAATAATAAATAATAATGAGTTACTTTGGACACAAGCTCAGAACATAAAGCGTCAAGCTGTTTCTTTTCACTTCATTGATTCTCATTCATGTTTTGATTGCAAATAAAAACAATTCAACAGCCCAATTTTGTCGCGATTCATTTACCAGTTGTATGTGTGTGTTTTTTTTATTATTATTATTATTATTATTATTATTATTATTATTATTATTATTATTTATTATTTATTTTTATTATTTTATTTATTATTATTATTATTATTATTAATTATTATTTTTATTATTATTATTATTATTCTTATTATGATTATGATTATGATTACATATGATTATTATTATTATTATTATTATTATTATTATTATTATTAATGTGTGTGTGTGTGTGTGTGTGTGTTGCATCACAATACCCTCTTCTAAATGCATTAAAAAGGTTCTATGTGTGACAGATTTTTATAGGAGGTAATTTGAACTAATTTCGTATGTATATTGGAAAAGGAAAGTACAGAGTGCTTTGAGAGTTTGAGTTTGCGAGGGGATATAATAAAGAAATAGGAGTTTGGATCTTACCATTGGTGTCCGATAGGGAAGGTGTGTGTAGTAGGGGGGTTAGGAATGGTGTTTGAGGAAGTGGAGAAGCCCTTACTTAAAGAGAAGGGAAGTTAGTCAATTTTGGAAGCTTAGCACTGTTTGACTTTCTTTTTTTTTCCTACTTGGATTTCTAAGGAAATTCTTCTATTTTTTAGAGGAATTTAACTATCATTAACTTTGAGTGTATATATATATATATATATATATATATATATATATATATATATATATATATATATATATATATATATATATATATATATATATATAAACACCCTCTTATATATACTTCATATATATATATATCAGTATCGGAAACTCAAGAGACTTTTTACTACTTCCTTGTTTATTTGAATTGCGAAATCTCTCTCTCTCTCTCATATATATATATATATATATATATATATATATATATATATATATATATATATAT
>JABUQX010061838.1:0-2500 GCA_015478945.1 Trachelipus rathkii
CAGTGCATGTGACTCACCTTACCCCACCCCCTAGTCTTTGGGAAAGAAGGTGGGTGATGATGATGATGATTATTTTTATTATTATTATTTTTATTATTATTATTAGTAGTAGTAGTAGTAGCCCCATTTCAGATAGGAGGGAAATTGAATCCTAATTTATATGATTTATTGCCATTTTGAAATTGTAATAATATCAGTTATATTTGTATCTCTGTTATTAAAGGATAGAAATTGTAACTGCTATACTGAATAAAAGTTTTTTTGATTATTATTATTAAAATGAAACTTAGTCATTCACTTTGTGTTAAGTTTATACAATCATAAGTTAAGTTCCCTGTGTGTTGGAGATTTTGATTTTTAAGCGATCTATAACATTTGGTGAGGTACCAGATGACTGGAAACAGCATATGTGTGCCTATTTATAAGAAAGGTAGTAAGGAAGATTTGGGAAATTATAGGCCAGTTAGCTTAACAACTCTTGGTTGTAAAGGTTCTGGAAAGTTACTGAAAGGTCATATAGAGAAATATTTAGAAGATAACAAGGTATTGTATGACTCCCAGCACGGTTTCAGAAAGGGTAGGTCATGTCAGACAAACCTTTTAGAATTTATGGAATACATTACTGACTGCATTGACCGAGGAGATTCAGTTGATATCATATATTTAGACTTTAGGAAAGCTTTTGATAAGGTTCCCCACATAAGGCTGATGAAGAAGTTATTGCAATGTGGTATAGGTGGAGTGGTACATGGTTGGGTTAAAGAGTGGTGTGGAATAGAAAAACAGTGTGACAACTAAATGGCAATAAGTTATCATGGGATTTAGTGAAGACAGGGGATGTCCCACAGGGTTCATTGCTGGGACCACTACTGTTCTTCCTCATGTATATATATGATTTAGACCAGGGACTTAAATGCAAGGTTTTCTAAGTTTGCAGATGATACCTAAGTGGCCACCTCAGTTAGGAATAGGGAAGGTAGTATTAAAGATTCAAAATGATCTTTGAAGAAACTTCTTGGGTGGGCAGATAGTGGCAAATGAAATTTTAATAGTTAAAAGGTGTAAGCGTTCTTCACCTAGGTTCTCAAATAAAAGTTTTAACTACGATATGAATGGGGATTGCTCGAGTCTGTGGACCAAGAAAGAGATTTAGGTGTGATTATAAGCAGCAATTTGAAAGTATCTAATCAGTGTTTGGAAGCAAGGAATGAAGCTAATAAGATGATGGGCATAATAAATAACAATGTTGTTTATAAGAGCAAGGAAGTTATAAGAAAACTGTATAATAGCTATGTTAGACCAGTATTTTAGAGTATATGTGCACAAGTTTTGGCCCCTTATTTAAAGAAAAGACTTAGATATGCTAGTATATATGCAAGCGAGAATGCAACGTAGAGCAAAAAGGATGGGATGTTTTCTGGGTTTGAGGGTAAGAGCTATGAGGAGAGGCTGAAGGGAGTTAGGAATGTTTTCTGTAGAAAGGCGATTTCTTAGAGGGGACCATGATACAGTCTACAAAATATTTACATCTATTTATTATACAGAAACCAATAAATTCTTCATAGTAGAGCACGGACACTTGACCAGGGTTCATAATAAGAAAATTAAGAAGAGAGCATTCCATCTTAATATAAGAAAGCATGCATCAGTAATAGGTTACAACAATCGTTAAATTTTGGAATGGGTTTGCCAACAGGAGGTGTGAGTTGCCAATTCCGATTGCAACATTTCAGAAGGGACTGGATAGATATATGGATGGTTTGGGTATCATAAAGTATATTTTGACAGCCAAATTGGCAGGTTTTTAGTTACTGTAGTTATTAAGGGTAATTGCGTGCTACTATAGTTATCCTAAAGCGTAGTGTGGGTTAGCATTATATCTTTTTAGATATAGTTTAGTTTTAGACTTTGTTTTAAGTAAGTTTATTGGACAAAGCCCTCGGTGTGCTTTGTGGTGGATTTGCATGAGCATGTTTTAGACTTTGTGTACTCTGGATATAGTTATTGCCAAGCCCTAGGGTACTTGTGGCGAATTTGCATGAGCATGTTGTTTGGTGATTGGTTCTGTTGGCTTGACTGGGACCAATCCGATAGGCCCATGGGGCTTCTTACTGTCTTTTTATTTCTATGTTCTAATGTTGTGCGTGTCGTAAGAGCCAACTAAAAGGACAGTGGTTGCTCATGCATGCCTCAGGTTTCTGATGCACGTTTGCGCACAATTACCCCCTGTTCTTCTGGGGAACCTTAGGAACAAGCTGATGAATTATGATGTAAATTAATTACTTTTATAGTAATTAAGAATTATACAAACAAATTGTATTGTATCATTCATGCTAACCATTATCATTAGTTTGTGTATTTTTGCCAATTATTAATTTTCATTTTACTTACTTAATCCAGAATTAATAATTTTGAATTGAAATTCAGAAAAGGGATATACTAGAGTTATATAATTTGAGCATTTACCCCATAAATAAGTGTGAGACGAAGGTTCTTACTT
>JABUQX010061838.1:10000-13874 GCA_015478945.1 Trachelipus rathkii
ATTCAGAAAGTCCTTCCAATGGTGGTCATTCGAATAAAGGTGGTACCTTTCAGCATTTGCTGTCCTTGCTAGAAAATATTTCAAGCTCGCGCCGCCCCCCTTCTAAATATATATATATATATATATAATATATATATTATATATAGTAATTATATAGTATAATAATATATATATATATATGTAGTATAGTTATTAGGTTTTTATATATATATATATATATATATATATATATAATATATAGTAGAGGAATCGGAATCAGGAATGGAGGTCGTCACCTTTGACTGGTATCGTTCATCGGAATTCCGGCAATCTGAGGCTGAAGAGTATTGTGGAATCGTCCCATCATATATATTTAAGTCATATATATAGTCGAGTATATCTGATAGTATATTAGTAGTATATATTAGTGTGTATATAAGTATATGTATATATCTAATATGGTATATAAATCATATGTTAGTATATAGATAGATATTAGGTAATATGGCCAGCATCCCGAAAGCCTCATGCATGTAGACTTTGTTAAAACTGATATAACAGGTACACGAAAATAAATAACGATTTTGATTTAGCAAGCAATTTCATTCTATGAACTCTTAAAAAAAAATTTGATTTATTCTATAGTTATTATTACACCTTAAATATTTAGTATAGTGTATCTGTAGGTCTGGCAATGCGTCAAGGCCTTCCAATCCTAGCAAGTAATAGCGAAAGGAGCAAGGGTTACCAATAGTTTTTGTTTATGTTTGCCTCTGGAGAAAATGTTTATTTTTTCTTTTTACTTCGGGGTCCACCCTTTCGAGCGCGACGGAAGGCACAGAGGGGGGAGCGAAGTCCCCGCCAGTCGTCCCCGGTAGGCGACGAAACCCGTGAGCTCTGTCCTCCTTTGTTGTTTACCCGTGAGTAACGCTTTAGTTAAAAAGCAAAATTCAGCATTTGGCACCTATGCGCGCTCCCTGCGGTACTTCGAGATTCTCGTATTGCAAAAAACGGTAATTAGATTTATAGTCAATGTTTTCAACATTTTAACCATTTTAATTTTTAATAAATGTGTTATTGGGTTTTTTTTTTTTATTTCCAGTTTTTGGGTATAAATGTCTCTGATTAATAAAATTGATATTTATTTTCGTGTAGCCTGGTGTATAGGTTGTTGTAAGTTACCGCGTGCATGTTGTCTTTGTCGGGATGCTGACCATATATAGTATTTATATATATATAGGATATATATGCTATGCAAACGTATATATAAGTATGTATATATGTATATATATATTATTATTTGGTATATATGTTGTGCGTAGTGTAGTAGATTATATAATGATAGTTATATATAGGTAAATAATAATAAGTAGTATAGTATATTATAGTATATACCGTATATTATATATTTATCGAGTAGTATATAATATATATATATATATTGTAATATATAATATATATATATATATTATAAATGATATATATAAGTACTGGATATATATGTAATATATATATGTATATATATAGTATAGTATATGATATATATATGATATTATATATTTATATATATCGGGAGAGAAACTTAGAAATATATAAAGCCGAACATTGCTTACACGAGGTGATACTTTGCACTCCTCGGTATTTACGCACAGCAAATTGCGTGTTTGTGCTGTTGGGTTGGGGATTATAGATCACTTCACAGCCATTGTCCAAATCACGGAATCCCTCCCCGATTTGTGCAAATTTGCGCTTGTGTCGCCAGTAGCTCCGCAATCTTTTTCACTATACCTTAAATTGATTTTGAATCCAAAAGCTGAATTCCTAGGTCGTCTGGCCGTCATTTTGGCCTACTTTAGGTTTCCTCAATAACACGCGTTCTAAAAGAATATAACGCATAGTCTTATCTGATGCTTCCTACTTTTGTAAGTAACTCTAGTTTTCTCGTATTTTTTCTAATAACTAAAGTAGCGTTTTTCTTTATTGATGATTATGATTATTGACTCTAATATTTTTCTTTTCAAAATGTAGGACATCCACACACATTTTATTTATTATTACTGGGATTATTATTTATGAGTCATTATTATTATTATTATTATTAAGTATTGATTATTATTATTATTATTAATTTAGTTTTATTATTATTATGTATTATGTATTAATTATTATTATTTAATTATTATTTATTATTAATTATGCGATTTTTAATATTCATTTCACCATTCAATTTTTTTTTTTTATCAATCTAAAATATGTAAGACCCGGGCGCCCAGGAGGTTGGATTTATTATTCAACCCAGTTTTACGGCTTCTTTGTGGGGGTGTTCCTGTACGTAACGGCAAATATATATATAATATATATAATATAGTATATATTATTGATATATCATAGATATTATATAATTATATATTATATATGATGATATAATATATGATATATATTATAATAGTATATGGTGGTGTATTAATGTGGATGATAATGGCATTTAGGAGTATATACGTATTCGTGTGTGTGTGTGAGTTCCTTCATTATCCTTATTATTGCATTGCCGAACATGTGCAAGGTCGGGCAATGCATACTGTCTACATCCTTGTGGTTTCTGTACATAAACATCCAAGCACTGAAAAGACGATTGCAATGGATGGTGCGAGCCTACAATTACTGGTTCCTGCCAATTCATTGCGTCAATCCACCAACATCGTAGACTCTTCAACCTAATCCATATCCTCATATATTAACAGTGTAATAAATAAGTCCAGTAGAAGACTCTATTTGCCGTTGTGTGAAGAATCTTATCCTTAGAGGAATGTATTGGCATCAACCTTGTTGTTGCGTCACAAATTTTTAAATTTATGTGGTATGAAGATAATAAAAGATATTACGCGATTTTTTCCCTATGTAGTGAAATTGCTAGAAAGAAAAAAAAACATAAGAAAACATAGCTGGATTTTACAAAAGAAAGTCGCTATATAGTTTCTATTATTATTTGTCTATTAATATCAATTTGTCAGAACAAATATATCTGGTAAGTGGGCTAGATACCATTTTTATTTAGTATAAAATCTGTTTGCATAGCAACCGTTTTCAAGAATTTTTAGCGGATTTTTTTTTCTTGATTTTTATATATAATGTATTATATACTATTATTAAAGTAATATATAAATTATATTAATAGGTATTATATATATATATATACGATAGTAGTATATTGATATATAAACAAAGGGCCCAACTAATTAAACACATATTAATAATATATATATCTAACTATCACTACACCCATCCACCATCACATCATTATATATTCTAATATTATATAATATATTAGTATAGTAGATATATATATATATAATAATATCGTAGTGCATAAAGCTAATTATTTACCAATCCTGCATTGATATTAATATTATGAACCCCCACAAACACACAACACCACTTAAAATTTTATTTCAGTTATTAGATTTTTTTTATCCCTGTATCTAAAAAAAACAAAAAATAATTTATCATTAGTTTACTTTTCTTTATGTTTAAGACAGATTTAATTTTTAAAAAATCCATAGTAATTTGGCCAATGCAACCAGGCACCGGAAATTGTATAACATTTTCTTTAATTTGTTAATCAATTTGGGCACCATACTACACAATCAGAGACTATTCACGCTATTTCTGAAAACCCCTAAAAAGTTCGATTTTAGGTATTTTTCTGTCCATCTAAATTGATTTTGCTTTGTATTTATAATTTTGTATTTTTGTAATTTTATAGTATATAAATATATATTTGAACATTTCCTGTGAATTGATTATTTATTATTCACTTATAATATTATTATTATTATTATTATTATGGATATTATTATTATTGATTAATCTTATCATTATATTATTATCTATTGTA
>JABUQX010061839.1:7500-10000 GCA_015478945.1 Trachelipus rathkii
ACTACACCATGCGGCTGCTTCAATTTTATTTAATGACGTCTGTGAATTTTTGAACATTGATGAGCTTGCGTATTTGGGGCACATCAAAGTTCCAGCTTGAGTTTTTCTCTTTTTCACTTAGTCAGGAACTGATCTACAGATGTATTGAAGCACTTGCCCTTCCCTGTAAAATTGGCTTTCAACAAATTGGGCTTCATTATTTCCCAAGTTAATTATGAAGGGTGGAGCATGATCTTGTTTCTCTCTGTACAATGGCTCATTATAATATTTGCGACACCTACGTGATGTTTTCTCTTGAAGTTTCTGTACCTTGTTTCAGTGATCTTGGCCTTGCCTACTATCCCACATGTAGATGAACAAGGGTACTTTGGGTACCCCACTTTGCTGCCGAAGCAGAATTTAAAATCATCTTTAGATCAACGCAAATAAACCTTCATGTTGTTGTAATAACAAATCTTACTGCAAAACCATCTTAGTATTTTTATATTCTTTCCTTGAGCTTTGTTGAGTGCTCCAATTGTATCGATGCACCGCGGTGCAATTGTGCAATAACACACATTTCAGCTTCTATTGGAGCTGTCAATAAAAGCCGCCATCATGCAGGTTGATATTCTGGTAGTACCCAATTTAGTAGAAGTCACAGGAATGTTGTTGGCAATAAACAAAGATTTTCATCTTCACTGAATATGGAAGAGTCCTCTTCTCTTGTGCGATAAGCTGTTATTTTAACTCTGGATCCTAGGCAATTATTTTCCTTTAGCATCGATTCTATCAGTTCAGATGATTGTTTTGAAAGATTGAGATCTCTTTTTAAATCACTTAACTGTTCTTGAGTGAATTGCCTAATGTTTGAGATTTCTCCTTCATATTTACTTCCACTGCTGATCTCTTCATCTTCTTCAAATTCTTCACCATCTCACAAAGGAAATGTGGGTATAGAGGTAAACACTGTTATAGGAATGTCTTCATAGTGTCACAGGCCACCTTGTAGATTCCAAATTAGGATACTTCCACGTCCCTTTCTTGTATCGATTGAAGCCTTTAATGTAAACAAAACAAAAATAGCAATCATCATATCAGAATGGTTCTTTTTATTCTCTCTACACCATTGACACACCAAACTTTAAACTCTTTCTTTTTCCGTTTGTCCACTGTCATAGGCTCTCCACACAGATTTTGCAAACCTTGTTTGGGGCCCAAACCTTTTCTTGTTCTTCAAGTTTCATCCCAAAATATGCAAGATATGCCATCATGACAAATTCAGTGATGTTCTTCCTTTGTGATTCTTGAGTATATTCACCACACATAAAACAGAAGTCATCAGCTTTGTGTAAATAGTTTCTGCTTGAAGAACATTTTTATCTGTGAAGAAAAAAAATACAATTAATATATTTAACTATCAAATTCGTGTCTGGTAAAGGAATATATATATATATATATATATATATATATATATATATATATATATATATATATATATATATATATATATATATATATTATATTATAATAAAAATGATAATATAAAAAAATATAATAATAATAATAATAATAATAATAATAATAATAATAATAATAATAATAATAATAATAATAATAATAATAATAATAATAAAATAATAATAATAATAATAATAAAAAGGAAGACGAAAAGTTTTGAAATCATTTGTTTATTTTATCAGAACGTTTTAGATTTTTACTTGACCCATCATCAGCTAAAAACAAAGATTAAAATACAAATAAGTATTATAACAACTATATGAAATAGTTTTTTCAATTTTACAATATTAAAAATAATTTAAAAATACTTAAAAACCATAAAATATTACCTGTTGCATTGGTGGAATTCTAAAGAACGTATATTGTCAGTGAAAAACATCAGTTTATATATGTAAAGAATACAGAGAGTTGGTTGGTTGTGCAGTTAAATATTAGGGGTTGTTTAAAATAACAGAAAATTTTTAAAAACATTGGATAAGTAAAAAACTACTCAAAATAAAAATAATAACCTTAGCGAAAGGTAAAACAAATTTATGTAATAAAAAAAAGTAAAAGAAAAATAATTTGATTGATAGACTATCAGAATTAAGTGTTAGTTTCGTATCATTAATATAAAAAAAAAAGTAAAACAACTCGAGAAATGACCCTAAAACCGTTATAAAGTTACAAAAACTTAATATTTTTAACATGTCTATTCAGTTTTAAAGTTACAAGATGCGTTTTTTCAATAAGATTTATTGTGTTGAAGATTTTTTTTTTTAATCATGTTACCTCCACATATGAGATGGGCTAATTTTAGACAAAAATTTGCTTGCCATGCATTTGTATCTTCAAATTTATTTTCCTACAAATTTCAAATTGGAGGACTTCATAACTTTTTCAGTGTCATTGTACTTCATAATATTTTACTATATATATATATATATATTATATTAATATATATATATTAGTATATATATATATATATTATATATATATATATATATTATATTATATATAT
>JABUQX010061839.1:20000-48994 GCA_015478945.1 Trachelipus rathkii
TAAGATTATCTAAATGATAGAATAATATTATATATATATAAACTATTTATATATATACTATATTATTATTGTATCATATATGTATTAAGTACTATATATATACATTATGATACTATATATATAAATTATATATATATATACTATATATAATATTAATATATTATATATTTATAAGGTATACATATATATATGTTATTAAAAAAAAAAATATATATTAGGAATATCCCTATACCTATATATATATATATATAATATTTATATATATATATATATATATAATATATAATATATTTTAATAATTATACTATATTAATAGTAATTAAATAATTATACACTACTATATATATATATATATACTATATTATATTATAAATATATATATTTATATTATATTTATATATAAGGCTTCTATCACTACTCAGATACATATATATATAATTATATACTATATATAATAGATATACTATAAAATAATTACTATGCTATATTATAACTATATACCTATATATATATTAGTAATATAATATATAATAGTACTTAGTATAAAGGAAAAATATTTGTATTATTATTAATGTATTATATTATAAGCTACTATATATATATATATCATTATATATTTATATTATATATAAAATATATTATATATAAATAATATATATATACGATAATATATTTTATATACTATTATATATATACCATATATATATATATACTAATATATTATATTACTGTATATATATATATAGTGTATATATATATATATATATATATATATATACTATATTATATATATATATATATATATAGTATACTATATATATATATATTATTATATATAAATATAATATATATATATATATATATACTATATAATATATATCTATTATTATGTATAATTATTATAAATATATATTATATATTGTATATATATAATATATATTATTTAAAAAATTTTATATATTATATATATATATATATATTAAAACAATAATATTATATATATTTATATATATTATATATATATATATTTATATATAATATATATATAATATATATACTTTATTAAATATATAATTATATATATAATATAGATATATATTTATATTTATATATATGATATTATATAAATATATTATATAAAAATATACTATATATATATGATATATTCATATATATATAATATAATATATATATAATAATAACACTAAATAATTATAAATATATATATATTTACTGTATATTTATCATATAAATTGAGCATGGTGTAAGTGGTTGTTTATTTTATTTTATTATTGAACTTTTCTTTTTCCCAACTCTCTCTCTCTTTCTCACTCTCTCTTCACTCTCTCTCTCTACTCTTCTCTCTTATATATATATATAATAGTTAAAAGTATAATAAATAAAAAATAATATATAATATAAATTTATTATTATATATATATTAATATATAATTAAATATATATATATATATATTAATATAATATTATATATTATAACTATATATATATATATATATAAGATTTAGTTAAAAAATGGGCACTCTCCGTCATTTCTCCACTTGGAATTTAGCTTTCGATGGTTCGGCGTCCTTGAAAACCGAAATAATGGAGATTTAAATGGTCACGGTGGCACAATATTTAAGAAAAAAAAAGAAAAAAAAATATTTCCTAATTCGTATTAAAAAATTTAAGTAATAAAATTTAGTTTATAATTTTGATATAATTTTATTTTTTCTATGCAAAAAGAGATTTTAATAAAAATCATTTTTTTGTTGATTTTTAATCTGAATTTTATTAGGATTATTTTTTTTTTCATTTTTAATTCTTATTTTTATTATTATTATTAGTTTTTTTTTCGTTCGGCAAATAATAAATAAAATAACTAATAATGAATCGTACATAAATGAGATTTTGTCTTAATATATTTATTCTCTTGGATGTAATAATTGATATAATAAATAATAATAATATAATGAATTAAATAATAATAATATCATAATATAATATATAATTAAATCATATAATTAATCATATATAATAATAATAAATTAATAATATAATAATAAGCAAATTGCGTTATAAGAGTTGCCAGTCAGTATATTCGCATAATAAACCAATTCAGTCAATTAAAATCATTTCTGCCAATGTGAGTACTCTCTCTCTCTCTCTCCTCTCTCTCTCGTCTCGTCTCTTTCTCTCTGCGGTCCGGCGTCGTCTAGCGCCCGCGGGGCAGCGTCTTACTCTCTCTCTCTCTCTCTCTCTCCTCTCTCTCTCTCTCTCCTCTCTCTCTCTCACTCACACACACACACACACACTCATAAGCTGAGTTAATTTAACTATATCTCATATGGTTATGATTTAAAAATATATTCCCGTAAAATAAATAATTATTCAAGTATTTACTTCAAAAATTCGAATTTTTATTTTAACAATCACATTTTCAAAATATCAGAACACAAACGTCATAGTTAGATTAACTATTTTTTTTATTTTTAGCAAGCAAACTCGGAAGAACAATTTTAATATGCTGTTTAAATAAACAATAAGATTCATTACACTTTAAACATACTATAATAGTTAAAAAAAAAAAAATAGGAAATTTTATATGTTATTTTGGTAAACATTGTTCTTATTAAACAAACAATATTGTATATGCTTGAAAATTTTTAAATGTATTATCATGCTTAATTTAAATAAATATTGTTATTGTTTTAAATATATTTATAGACATTTGCATATTTCAGTTTCTCACATTTATCATATTTACAAATATAATATATATATAAGCTAAATACATATATATATATATATAGTATAATGTATATATATTATATAATATATATATATAATTAAAATATATAATATATATATTATAATAATATATATATATATATAATATATATATATATGATACTATATAATATTTATATATATATAAAGTTATCTCTTTTGCACGAGGAATATCATATTTTTCGCACTCATCCCAAGGAAATGAAAAGATACCGGGAGACTTTCGTTATTTTCTCACACAACGTATATATATATATATATATATATATATATATATATATATTATTACTATATACTATAATACTATAATTTTATATTTAGATTATATATATATAGCGTATTAATATTATGATTATACAAGTATATATATAAGTAAAGAGATAATTATTATAAATAATAATAAATGAATGAGATAATACATAATAATAATACATATGAATAATAAAGTACCAATAATAATAATAATATACATATAATAACAATAAATAATAATAACTCAGAATAATAATATGAGATCATATTATCATATTTCTAATATAGATCATATTAACTTAAAGGTCAACAAGCTATAAATTAATAATAATATAATAATATAATAAATAATAATAATTAATAATATAATAATAATAATAGATAATATAATAATATATAATAATAATTTAGAAACATGGAAGCATATAAATGACACACGAACATTTGTCTACGGGGGGCTCCAGCTCTATTCCATTATAATCAGAAAGAGCAAGATAATAAGTAAAATCTCTATCGCCTACGAGAAATTAACCTTATGATGTGGTAATAAAAATTTTTTATGACTTCTCTATATAATTTTTTCATTTGTAATTTTAAATGACAAATTAGAGTCATCATGACTTAATGTTTCCATGTGTTATTCTCTTGAGTCTTTTAAACGCTTTTTCCTTTCATTACTTGACAACAACGCTGTCTAATAGACATTTAAATATTACATTAAAGTTTCATTGTTACCACACGGGATTTCCCTCACGTTCATGACGAAGTAAAGATTTATATAATTGTAAACACAAAATATACTAACAAACACTTAATCAATGTTTCATTTATATATATGTATATATTCGCCTATATATAATTATTTATATATACTATATATATATATATATAAAATGAATATATCACATAATAAAGGCTTATCTTATGAGGCTTGCGCCTATTTTTGACTACACACACTATATATATATACTATATATATAATTCATATATATATATATATATAGTTATATATTATATATATTATATATATATATATAATATATATATCTATAATATATATATATATATATATATATATAATATATTTATATATATATATATATAATATTAATATATATATTAATATTATATTATTAATATTACTATATATATATTATATCTATATATATATAGTAATAATATATATATATATACTATATTATATTTAATTTATATATATATAATATTTATATATATATATTATATATACTATATTATTATATAGTATGATATATATATATATATATATATATATATATAGATATATTAATATATCATAGTTTCAATTTTATAACTATGGATGGGGTTATGAACGATTATAGGTGGGGGTGGCAGGAAAATGGTGGTTGAAATGATCGAGAATGAAAGCGATGGAGGGTAACCTACCTATTATATGCGGAATGATGCTTTGGTTCTTTGTGGCGAATCTGAAGAGAGTTCTGAGAAGATTGATAGAGAGATTTGGCAGGGTGTGTAAAAGGAGGGTTTGAAAGTAAACGTAGATAAGAGTATAAGGTTATGGTTGTGAGTGAGGATAGGGCTCAGTGTGAAGTTCATGTTAGATGGTGCGGCACACTGCAACCCTTGTCTGAGTTTAAATATTTTTAGGTATGTGTTGGATGAGAAGGGAACGGATGATGCAGAGTGTAGGTAGGGAAGATTTGTTAATGGCAAAGGAAGAGCGCTGGTGCCAACAACACTTAAACAATCATATGATTATGGTGAATTGATAAATAGGATATAAGATAGGATGCTTAGGAGTGCGTCTAATAGTATATATATTAGGTCCTTGCATGAAGGGGTATGTTGTTTCCTATATGTAGTTAATATTATTTTTATTTTTTTTATTTATTAGTTAGTTTTTTATATAAATTTTTAATAAAATAATAATCAAATAATATTATATATATATATATAATAGTATATTAAGAGAGCTATAATAAATAACAGCCAATAAACCTTATTAATGTATTACCTGAGAATTATATATATAAGATAATCGATTATTAATATGATTATAAATTCAACTGTTGTTTACAGTTAATATAATAGAGTAAATTATACATTGGGGAGGTAAATTTATAGGTTTGTGAGAAGATTGATAAAATGAGGAGTGAACGTATTAGAGAGTTTGAGTGGTGTGAAGAAAGGGTAAACGAGAGAATAAATGAAAGTATGTTGAGAAGGTTTGGTCATGTGGAAAAGATGAATGATTGTCGGTTGGTTAAGCGGGATGTATAGTGGTGAGTGTGTGGGAACCGACCGGCTGGGGAGACGAATGAAAAGTGAATTTGAGTCAGTAAAGGAATGTTTGCAGGAGAGAAAAGTGTGAGTTTGGCAGAGGCGAGAAATAAAGGTGCTGAAGGAGGAATTGCAGGGTGTTGTAATGGGGCATGGTTGAGGCCCACTGGGCCAGGGGATGAACCCTACATTTGACGATTTACCATAGTGATAGTGAGGGTCCGTCCGTGAAGCTTTAGGGTGGATTTTCTGATTGCGAAGAGTTCTTCTAATTAATGGTACAGAGCGGGTGGTGGCTGGGCTTTCTTTTTTTCGACTTTTGTATTTTCCTCCCTCTCGATTTTCGTTTACCGATGCCTGGTAGCCACTTACTTCTCTTCCAATCTTGGGAAAAGGTAGTTGAGAGAAAGAAGGTTATATATATTATATATTATATATATACTATATATTATATATATATATATATATATTTATTTAAAGGTTTTTCTTTTAATAAATTTCATTTAAATTTTTTTCAGTTTAATATTAGTAAATATCAATGTTTCATTTGAATTTTATTTTAATAGCGTAATAATTTAGATAATACATTAAATGTCATTGAGATATTAAAATTATTATTTTTGTTATTAAATTATTATTATTATCATTATTATTTGCATTATTATTATAATTATTATCATCATTATTCCCGTTTCATCCAGCTTATATGGAAAATACTTAGTGCTAGTCATTGGTTATAATAGAGTATTTAATAAATATTTATTGTAGCTGGTAATATATAGGTTGCTACCTTTTAGGGATATGTGAACGCAGATGTTATGCATATTAAGTGCATATTGCAAGGTTATTGCATAATTTTTTTTATGCAGTACTGTCTTTTATCATATTGATGTTATATAGGGATTATAATTTAAAACTAAATAAAATTTTGAAGTGAAACTATTGTGGAATAAAGTAAGAACAACATTATTTCTATAACACCAAAACTATATAAGAAGTTAGGGGTTCTCAAATTCTGGGGTGCCTTCAAAGCATTATTACGTCATATAGTTGCTCTATATAGAGATGGCTTTTCCTTATGAATGAAGTACGCACCTTACATATTGGGTGGGTTCCGTCTTATAGCTTTTCATTTTCATAAAAGTTAAGGATTATCAAATTTTGGGTCTTCTTCAAAACTTCTTTACGTCATCTACTTGTTTTATATAGAGATGGCTGTTGCTTATGAATGGAGTACGCACCTTACATATAGGGTGGGTTCAGTCCTATAGCTTTTTATTTTACATGAAAGGGTGTTGTCTAAAAGTCTTTTCGTTATCACCTCTCCCACGTTCACAGGTTCTCTCCTATCTCTTTCTTCTTATCAAATTGTTGCTTATCATTTATTCATCGATTTATTTGTAACCTTTATACAGGTAGGAAAATTGCAATTAAATTATTTTAATAATTTAAGTTCTACATAATTTTCACATTACATAGTTCATTCAATATTTATAAATCTATATCAATAACTTATCATATGTTAATTTTCCTAAATATATGAAATTAGGTTACTAATTGCAACACTATGATGTGTTTTACGCGTCTGTGGATGAAATTATCATTTATAGCGCCATCAGATGCTTTTCACCGATTTTCATGAAACATTCATTAAATGTTTGCAATGATGAAGGAAACGTTAAGTTAAAAAATGAGCCTAAATTAAAAAAACATATTCACTGCCAGATACTTTTCATATTTTTTTTATAATTTATTGGCTTATATGAACTGTATTAGTGGTACTGAAGCTATATTTAATTAGTTTTCCAGCACTCACGGTGGGGGCCACGGAAGCTCGCCCCTGTAGACAATTCATTTCTCTAATCTCAATAGAGACTATTTTATTCTAATTAATTGATAGAATGTTGATTACTGGAGATCTAGTAAAAAATATTTTTAAAATCCAAAATAACCCATTTTTAATTATAAAATAGTTATATATATATAATAATATATATATATATATATCTATATAGAAACAGTATGGGATAGATATTGTGGATTTTATATATATATATATATTATATATATATAATATATACTAATATATATTAATATATATGGTAAAGGTATGAATATGCTCATTCAGCATGTAACAAAAAACTATACAGCGAAATCAAAAATAAATAACAGTTTATTAACCACCACACCTTATTTTCGATCCTTTAAATGTTAAAAAAGAAAAAAAAAATAAAATTCTATTTTTATAAAATTAATCTAATAAGAATTGTTGAAGAAACTTTTGTAATAACCCTTTTTCTGAGAATTCCAAGAAACTCGCTACTCGAGTGAGCAGCAGCAAAGTTGCCGAAAATGAAATTTATAAATTTTATCTTTAGTGTAAAGTCTATTTTATTCCGACGTGAAAAGTTAAACAAGAACGAAAGCAAGAGTCGGGGTTTCTCGTTCCTCTCCTACGGGAGACGTGACGGAGAATTACGTTCTCCCTCCACGCAAAACAATGATGGAAAAAAAGATCTTTACAAAAGGTATATTAAAAAAAGACATATAATAATATTTTTCGCAGATTCGAGCTATTATCTTTTGATTTATTACTATGTTTGGGCAAACTGTGATTCCCGGGAAGTAATTTATCGGAGTTCAAGGTCATTCACCCGAGAGCTTCCTCGATCTAAGAGAGATTATAATAGCTATATAGGTGGAGGGTATTATATATATTAGAATAAAAAATAATTTTTTTTTAAGTTTCAGTTCCGCTCCAACTCCAGCTCTATCCCCGTAGCCTGAATTATATATCCAGTGAATAGCTGTTACTATAATTTTTAGTTACATGCATATTGATGCTTTCGGTGGCTGCCTAAGTATACCAGTATATATGAAGGTATAAGTATATCATAAATATAGTATATTTCACTTGATGTAGTAATATAGGTATATATATATATTTATGTTGAAGTTTAATATATATTCATATATATATATATATATATATATATATATATAATATATATATATTTATATATATATATATAGTACGATATTGAGAGATCTTTTTATTAGTGAATATATATATAATATTATACTAGTTATAATATAATAATTATATATATTATATATATAGATATTCTATATATATATATAATAAGATATATATATATATAATACTATATATACTTATATATATATATAACATATAAAATATATAATAATATATAATATATATATATATATATATATAATATATATATATTATATAAATATATATTATATATATTATATATATATAATATATATATAATATACTATATATATATATAATATATATATATATATGTCAGCCTCCCGAAGGCATCATGCATGTACAAGAAAAACTTATAAACATCTACAGGAAAATAAAATAAAATTTTAATTCATCAAAGGGATAGAAGATAACATGGAGTTTAAAGATGAAATAAAATAACGCTTTTGAAAATTTAAAAGTGTTAAAAATGTTGCAAAAAATATTTATATAAGGATTTAATTTTTTATGGACCTTGTTGAGTGTGAACGTTAAGTTGGCCAAAATGTCGGATTTTTTAACAAAAGATATCCCAAGGGTAAACGACAAAGATGGACAGTATCGGGTTTCTCGCCTACGGGACGACAGGACTTCGTCCCCCTCTCCTCATACCCCCAAAAAAAGTAAAATAAAAAAGAAATATATATATTTTCTCCAAGAGCATAATAATAAAAAACTATTGGCAACTATTTGCTCTCGTACTACTGGCCGAAATGGAAGGTTAATGAGAACGTACGCTGCCAGCCCTAAGATTATACTAATAGTTTAAGGTGTTATTAATAAATGTTATTGAATAAATAAATTTTTTTTAAGTTCATCGATGAAATGTTTTCTGAAATTCAAAAATTTATTTATTTTCTGTAGTTCTGATAGTTTTTTAGTTACATGCATGATGCTTTCCGGAGGCTGACCTTATATACTAATATATATATTATATATATATTATATATATATAATATATATATATAAATATATATATATATATATATATATTAATATATATATATATTATAACTATATATATATATATATTTACAGTTGTCACACCACTCACGGGGCAGAGCCTATTCAAGGAAGGGGTGTTGCACCCCTCAGAAGTCACCATCTAACGCAAATTTACGCAGATGAGCACAGACGCAGGCTTTGAAGTAGGGGAGATTAAATTCTGCAGGAAAAACAGAAGATGGAAGAGAATCCACAAAAACAGATGTGCAGGAAAGAAGGAAAGCACGCAGCGAACTAGCCTGAGTACCTACACAACACCAAAAAACTCACTGTATATCTCTATCTATATACCTCTAGTGCTACGAGTGCACGTAAAGGTGGAGGTCCGCGAGTGATGAGATCTTCTCGAGCACCAGCTATAAAGGTTTTGGTATCCTATATATATATATGAGATAAAGCAACCAACATCGCGCCGCAAAGATAAGGGTCAAGTGAACTGGGAAATACAGGAAGCAGTTTGTAAGCCTTTTGCCCATTGACTCGACCCTATCCAAAATCCAATAGAAGGGTGGATCCGGAGCCCTCCCCAGATATGAGAGCGATATAATCCATACAAAGGCGGATGAGCCCTTGTATAGCTGGAGCAACTGGGAAGAGGAAAAGAAAGTCTCGCAGTCTAAACAGAAACTCCAAGTTTCTTTAGGGGCCGCCCTATCAACCGTTGGGATGTGAGGTTTCCATGAGTACAGTTTTTTGTTTATGTAAGGCCAAGGATGTTTAGTAGTCTTCAAGCCAATGTGAAAACGAAAGCAAACCGTCTGAAAAGAATAATGACGGAAAGTAGAAGTGTCTTAGAGAGGGAGATTTGTAGAAGTTGAGTTTAAAGGATGAATTTCACAAGTTGAGACGGCCCCACCGGGAAATCTATCCAGATCAGCGAGGGTTTAATAGACATGTCAGGATAAGAAATTAAGACGAGGATGGCCAGATATCTAGAAGTAAAAGGAAGGAACAGAATTGAAATGAGTTGAAGAATTGAAGGGTCGAGTCATCGGCATATGAGTGAATTATGGGATGAGAAAGCCGGGAAATTTGACAAACAAAGTTAATGACCAAGAATATAAAGTAGGAGAAAGAACAAAATCTTGAGAAACACCACTATTGACAAAAAGGAAGAAGAAGTCGCCACCATTCAAACAAAACAGCTCATATTGAAGCGATTTTGAATCAACAGGAGCTGAAATGAAACCAACTGAATGAAAACCCAAAGGATGGGAGCTTGGAGAGCAGTGACGCGGCCATAACACCTGCGTCGAAATATGCATGGGTAGTTCCATAATATAGGACGGAAAACCATTAGAGAGCAAGTAAAGATGGAAAGTAATATCTGACCAGCGAGAAGACCCGAGCGGCCAAATAAGCTCGTACTGGCGATCGGAAAGAAGTTGATGAGTTCCAGATATTCTAAGAAATGAGAGTTGAGAAGAGTTTCAAAGATCTTAATAGAATACAATTAAAGTTATAGGGCGATAGTTGGAAGAAGGATCAAGCGGCTTCCTTTTTTCGGTAAACAGTAATGGACATTGCCAATGCCTACCAACGATCTTGTGAGGAATAGTAAAATTTAGTATGAGACATAGAGAATATGTAGTTGAACGAGGAATCGGATTGAAGCACGGAAGCACCACTCCCTCAAAACTCCGGGGAGGAATGCCATCCGGGCCACCCGCCTCCTAACGTTCGTAGATTCAGGAGCCCAGCACCGATCAAATTGTTAATACAGGCAATAGGCAATAGGTACCGAGAAGTAGGAAGGTAGGGGTGATGAGTGAATGCAGATCGTCCAAGGTGAGTTAGAGTGAAAAAAGGAGGCAGAAGAGATTGGCCTTTAGCAGTGGAAAAGTTAGCATACAGAACTCATCAGATACGGAATAAGAGGGAGGAAAGACAGATTGCAGAAGTTGCCTAGATGTATTTGGCAAGAGGCCAGAAAGATTCTCAGTAGGAGAACAAGGAGGTTTAGCGCACTTTCGTTGATGAAAAGCCAGCTTTGCTCGAATCGAAGAGTATCCTCTTGAAATCGATTTCTAGACTTGAATGAAAGATAGCAAGAGGATAGTGTAAGGAAGCGAGAATTTTCATACACTCCTCTGATACGCACTTCTCTAGCCTGAAATGGCCAGAGAAACAAGCCTACCCTAGCGAAACCTTAAGGATTATTAGTGAGGAGAGGAAAAGATTTTAGAAATTCGAAGAAGAATAAGTAAAACCTGCTCCCATCCCTGATCAACGAGATCTACAACTTCCCACCTTATCGGCAGAAGTCAAAGCGTCACAGAGACAAGTCAGCATTCCCAATTTATAATTATGCGTAGATGAGCAACGCTAAAAGACCGCCACCGAATCGCCGATCAAGATCCATAAGAAACGCGGGTTAGGGCAGATGTAAGAAGCTGTTTGAGTAGAAAGAAGTTAAAATTAAAAGAGGATATAAGGTTGTGGTAGAATTACCAATCGGATCAGCGAAGGTTGTAATGTGAGAAGTATATAGAGAGAAGGCTTTACTAGTGTAAACATAGAAAGTCAAGTGTGTTCAAGACATTGGTTGCGGACTATCCGGAATGTGGTGGGGTTCTTTAAGTTAGTTGCATCCAGATGTTGAGAATCTAAATGATTCGAAGCCTATGCACCCCACCTAAATCCAGTATTAGAGGACCCCAACCATCAGTGTTGTGTACATTGAAATAAATAGAGGACCTCAGACACCTATTATATCCATATATTATTAATTTATATTATATATATATTTATATTAAAATCATAGTAACTAGTTATATAAGAAGTAGATAAGAGTATAGTATATTATATATATATATCGGTTATATATATATATTATAATAGATATATAATATATATCATATATATATATATATTATATATTTATATATATGTATATATAATATATATATATATATATATATATATATATATATATATATATATATATATATATATATATATATATATATATATATATATATATATAATATATATATATATATATTTTTTTATATATTATTAGTGATGTGTACATTGAAATCCCCTAACCCCTATATATATATATATATATATATATATATATATATATATGAGTATACGACCTTTTCTGTTTTGGGTAACCATATTTATTCTACGAAATAAGTAAATTCGAACGATTTCTATCGCATCAAAATTTTGTGGAACTCAATTTTTTTTTCTTTTTTATAGATTTCTACTACATAAATGTTATAAAAAAATTATCAAATATAAATAATTTATTATTCCAATAAAATGCAAACTAATAAATTAATTTAATCAAAAGCATCATATGTAAGTTATTAAATGTACATAAGTTTAAATTCAGAAATACATTTTAGCATACACTGGAACAAGTCCTTTCCATTAAAGTGCTTTCTCCGATCAAAACTTGTACACCCTAAATAAGATTCCCAAAGTATCTCTCATGGTGAGTTCGCTCGTATATGTTTCTATATTTCGTCTTTATTTATAGCAAAGAGAGCGAGAGTGAGTGTTGTGGATTATTATTCGTGCATCTCTAGATTGTGCACCTAACCTAGCCAGACAACCTGTAACCTAAACCTTACCTAACTATTAGAACCTGGTATATATTAGTCTCTCCCCCCCTTTCTCTCTCTCTCTCTCTCTCTCTCTCTCTCTCTCTCTCTCTCTCTCTCTCTCTCTCTCTCTCTCTCTCTCTCTCTCTCTCTCTCTCTCTCTCTCTCTATATATATATATATATATATATATATATATATATATATATATATATATTATATTATATTTATCGATATAATATATAATATATATATATATATAATATAATAGATATATAGGATGATATATTAGATATATATATATTATTATAAGTATAAATTATATATTATATATTTATATATATAATCATATATATATATATTTATATATATAGTGTACCGTTATAGATTTAATGTCAGCCAACGCAGAGCAATAAAAAAGAAGGAGGTAGATCCCGTTATAAGTTGTGTTTTTGAACGTAATTCAATTATGCCCTATCAAGACCACTTTGCCGATCTCACAACGATCCGTCTTCTCTCTAGTTTAATATAAATTCAGAGCTTGAAATTTAATTTTAAATTTTATTTTTTCCGTTGGCAATAAGTTAATTTAAATTAATAGTACAGGTAAGTATATTAGAATTAATGTCAAATTGGATTGAATGAAAACATTGAAATATAAAGAAGTTCTAAGAGTGTACCTGTAATTATTTCTTCATCAGATCGTGTGAAAATTCGTGTTACGAGTAAGGATATTGTTTCAAAATTTGAAATTAGTGTATGAAAAATAAATTAACACTATGTTTGGCAAGTTACTTGTGTGAGTATAAATCTCCGTTCAATGTTTTGTGTATTGAGCTCCTGTTATCTTTTGTTCGTGACAATTTTCTTGTGTTTTTATTATAGTACCGATCAAATTTCTATAACTAGAAATAATATCTACACAGCTACCGGGAAAAGTATACCATGCTGTATTTCTTAGCTTAATTGATGTGTAAACGTTTTTATGTTAGTGCGGGAAAAAAAATCTCAAAAAACTACAACATTTCCAGAAAAAAGCAACACATTTTGAATCCTGTGTATACCAATTTTAATGTTTTAAAAGGTGTAAAATAAAATAAAAAAGAATAAAAAGGAATTTAAAGCTAATATTTATAGTAATATGAGTAGAATGCCTATTTAGATAGTGTGTACTAGGCTTTACTCGTTAAAATAAATTGACTTCCCTTTTTGAAATTTTGTTTTTTGTTTTTAAACTAAAGAATACCCCAAGGGATTAGTAGCCGCATCCGAATGGGCAGGAGAGTTCGCAGGATACAATCAATCGTGCCTACCCGGGAAACTACAGGAATGCCGGTAGGACCAAATTCCCCTCCCTCCTGGTGAAGAGGGTCTCCGAGAACCCCAGACTCTTATAAGGTTATTTTGGTATTAGCGGTGGATAATCCTCAGCCCCTTCACCCTACGGCTAATGTGTATGGAAAACGTCCCCCCCCCTGTTCCACATATGTTAATCGTGTGGAATGAGTTGTGAGGAAATATGTCGGCTAACTGAGCGCCGCCTTACATTTGCCGGTACATACCTTTACAAATAAAATACATATAGTGACTAGACTATATATATATATATTTAGTATATTTATAAATTAATTGTAAATATATTATAATATTATTAGATATAATCTTAGGGCCTAATACCTAAAAATGATATAGTTTATATAATAATAATAATTAACATAATTATAGTTTTGTATAATGTTGGCTATAAATATTATATATTTATAAATACAATTCGTTATACATCCGCAGCAACACTGGCGTCGAGCTCCCCCCCCCAAAAAAGCAAGTCTTTTTCTTTTTTTATTTACATTTTCCGCACTTATATAAATGTTGCCAGGATTGTTCCAGAGAGCAACTGTATTCGCTGTTCCTATAGGTTGTTAGTACGATGTGTAAGTTTTCAGAAAGTATGGATTGGTTGTGCTCTTTCTCTAGAGGCTGGCCTTATAATTATTAATGGTATAATTGTAATTATAATTATAATTATAATTATTATTATTATTTTATTATTATATATTAATTTGTAGGTTTTATTTAATTAATTTTAATTTATATTATATTATGTAAATTTGTATTCTTATCGTTATGTATTTATTTAATTATAGAATTTATATTATTATTACATTCCATTATAATTATATGACCCCTGTATATGTATATAGATATATATAGTATATAGGTATATATAATATAATATACTTATACTACTATAATCATGTATATAAGGAGAAGAGAAGACTACCTGTTATTGGTTAGTATATAGTATAAATATTAATATATAATAAATATTAGAGATATATATAATATAATTTATATAGAGTATGCGAAGGAAATATATATATTATATTGATATTAATATATGATAGAGAACAGGTTAGATTTGTATCTTTGTAGCCAGTACTCATTACTCAAAACTACAATAGCACACGAAATAGGTATATACATTGCTGGAATGCTGCTGTACCAATTTTAGTGGGAAAAAATTTCCAAAAAACTACAAAGTCTACAGTCGAAAATGGAATAATTTTTGGAATCCTGGATAAAAGTTTTAGATAGGAAAAATGTAAAAAAAATAAAAAATAAAAATTATTGTTAATAATTATAGTTAATATGATTAGTTGGAGAGCCTATTTAGAGACCTTTATTGGTTCTCTATAAAATAAATAGACTTTCTATTTTAAATTATTGCTTTTTTTTTTTTTTAGCTAAAGGATACCCCAAGGGTATACACGCACGATGGCAGGAGTTGGGTCTCTCGGCCTTACCGGGAAAACTACGGGGTAGGACTAATGTTTTCCCCCCTCCGGAGGGTCTCCGGAACCCCCGCTCTTTTTGGAAGCATGAAGTCGCTGCATCATCGATTGTCGGGCTCTCCCCTAGGCGAGGGGTATGGGAAAAACGTACCCCCCCTGTGGTTTCCCCGTCGGCTCGAGTGCCCTACACCCCAATTTGCCGTGTAATACCTTACAAATAATATTATAGTATGTAATATTTATACTATGTTCCCTTGCTACCTAAAAAAGAAAAAAAAAAATGCATAAATAATATATCAATATTTTATTTTTTAACATGTTTTTACGTAAGAAAATTTTACAAGGATTCCAAAAATGAACTCCTTTTCGCTGTTAGCTATTGTAGTTTTTGAGAAGATTTTTATTTAGTATATATTTTTTAAGTTTTTTTTTTTTATTTTTTTTTATCAGTTCGTTTTTCCGTAATATTATACTTCGAATTCCAGCAATGTATTCCTTTTCGCTGTAGACGTATTGATTTAGTTAATTATTGAGGGATATGAGTACTGGCACAAAGTAAAGAATCGTATGCCATAATATAGGCAGATATTTAGGGTAATATATATATATAATATATATATATATATAATAATAAATATATATATATTAATATATATATTAAGTAATATATATATTATGATATAATATATATTATTATAAGTATTATATATTAATATATAATAGATATATTAAAATGTATAGTAAATGATTATATATGGTTAAATATGTTACTTATACAGCCCACACGGAACGGGAAGCGGATCAAAAAAAAAATTTCACAGGTAGTACAAAAAGATGTTCCTACAATTAATAGACGTTTTTTAGCGTTACAGAAAAAATAAGAGAAGAAGAAGATACAGAAGCAATTTATGTTATAAAACAACATATAACTCTACACCGGAAAGGTCAACATTTTTGAATCTGGTAAAATTTTAAGGTAATGGAAATGTAAAAAAAGAAAATATTATATGTGTTAAGTAATTTAGTTAATAAGTAATAAGAGGAAGAGTTGGAAGTCCTATATAAATCTCTTTATCACGTTACCGTCTAAATAAATAAGACTTTCTAGCTTATAGTTTGTTTTGTTTTTTAGTTACAAGAATATCCACAGCGGTGTATACCGCCACGTATGACAAGGAGTACGGGGTCTCTCAGTGCCTTCGGGGAGAAACTACGGTATAGTGGTTAGAACAGTTTTCTCCCCTCCTCTTGTAATGTCACGTAATGATCCTTACAGATTTGAATTTGAGTACAAGACTAAGATGAAGTACTCGCGGAAACCCCCGCTTCTTTTGCGTATAATTGTGTAATATTGGAGTTCCGCAGAGGTTCCTCCCGCCCCTCCCTTTACGGGGTATGGAACAACGTCACCCGCCATAGTAAGGTTCCCGTGCGGCTCGACCCTCCGTACATTGCCGGGTCGCTTATACCTGTACCAAATAAATTATAAATGGAGTTATATATAATTTCGCCCTGAACAGTGTTAAAAAAAAAAAAAAAAAAAAAAAAAAAAAAAAAAAAAAAAAATTCATTTCGACCCTAGAAACATCTAATTTTAGTATCATAGATGCTAGCCGTGGAGAAAATTTTTTTGTAAGTCACAGTCATGCTCCGTTCGAGAAGGTTTTGTTAAGCCAAATTGGCGTGGGGCGTTAAGTAGACCTTGGGTATCCCACAGTATATTATGATTTTTAAATATATATATAACCTATATTACTATATAATATAATATAATAACATTTATAAGTTAATGATTATATATATATATATATATATATTATATATATATATATATAATATATATATATATATATATATATATAATATATATATTATAGTAATATATATATCATATATATATAAGGTTAAATATAGGCCAGCAGCTCTGGACTGAGTGTGAGCCGTCGAGTAGTATACTTAAGAATATAATGCTACAGTAAATATCGAAGTAGAGATATCATTGCTGGAATTGGCTGGTCCAAAGTTTGCCCTGGAAACGCTAAAATATATATAAAAGAAATTAAAAAAAAAAAAACTAAAAAATGAGAAGTTAAATGATATTATCTCAAAAAACTAACAGGATATTACAGCTGAAAGAGAGAAGATATTATCATTTTTGAATCCTGGTAAAATTTCGCATAAAGAAAGAAATAAGTTAAAAAAAAATAATAGAGTAATTAAGAATATATTGTTATCAATTAATTATTGTTAAGATATTTATTAGAAGGCCTATTTAGAGACCTTCTTTATTTGTGCTCTATGTTCCTGGTAATAAAGTGGATTTCTAGTGAAAGAGTATATTGACTTATATACGGAACACACGTAGGTGTGCTCGAGGTAATAGACCGACGGGGAACATATGGGATTTAGGTTACGTTTTTCCATACCTCGTAGGAGAGGGGGGCGGCAGAACTCCCCGCGAACACCCACAATATGCGCAGCCTGGCTATAGTATAAAAATCATGTGGGGATGTTTCCAGAGGGGGGGGGGGGGGTTAGTCCTACCCCGTGTTCCCCGGAAGGCCGAGAGACCCGACTCCGCCATCGGTGCGCGTAAGTACCCTTGGGTATTCGTAGTAAAGAAAAAAAATAAAAAGCCAGAGAATTCCTAAAATTAGGAAGAGTCTACTTTATTTTATAAAATGAGTAATAGTAAAAAGGTCTCTCTAAATAGGCTCTCTAATCATTAATTTACTATAATTAGTCTAAACAATTATCAATTTTTTTATTTAATTTTTATTTTGTACTTTTCCTATAGTGAATTGTACCAGGATTCGCAAAATGTATTCCGTTATGTCACTGTAGGCGGTTTATGTGTAGTTTGAGAGATTATAAGTTTTTTTTTGTTTTACATTTCCGGGCAATAATCTTTTGGTAACGCCAGCCATTCCTGTAGCAGTTGTATTCAGGTTTTGTACAATGTTCCTGAATAGCATTAATAGTATGTTGATATGAATAGCATAATGACCGTGGCTATATCCTAGGACGACTGACCATATGTTATAGTATTATAAATAAGGTATATATTAGGTATATAGTTATATAGTATATTATATATATATTATTATATTATATAAGTGGCTATATATATATAATGGTATTGGATTAAGTATATATTTTTATATATAGTGTTAGGATATATATAGATATCCGAGTATATTATAAGTATACTATATATGTATATAAAAGAGAAGATAGTAGTAGGAAATAATAATATATATATAGTATTATATATAAAATATTATATTATATACTTATTATATATATAGAATTAAAGTTATCTTTCCACAATGAGCGAGTACAATATCATCTAAGTAATAGTGTGGAGAAATATTATTATTGTATATTGTGGAAATTATGTGTAAGATATTATACTATGCAATCATAAGAGTGTGAAGATTAAGTAGAGACAAGAGCGAAATGTTGAGATGTGAAGATTCGACCAAAACAATGAGTGAGAGCAGTATTGCGAAAAGTTAGACTAACAATATCTCTCTATCCTCTTCATCTTTCGCGAAGTAACGGGTATATTTATTACTAATCAACTTCTTTTCCAAAAATATACAGACTGTAAATGAAGAAAAATATAAAAAGGATTGAAAATAAATAGATTTTTTATAAAAACAGTGTTAGTTTCGGATATATCCACTACAAATTAAATAATAGTGTACCTAATGGAGAATAATTAATAGATAATTAATATAAATAATAATATAATAATAAATATAGAATAATAAATCAAATAATGAATAATAATTAATATATAATAATTAATGGCAAATATATGTAGTATATTAAGATTGTGTTATACATGAGAATAATACGTAGTATATAAATTAGTATTAGAGATATAAATAGATTATTATTGAATATGAAATATGAGGGGATATGTAATGAGGCAATAATAAGATATGAGTATAAATAGGAGTTACGAGTTATAAGTTTTGAGGTAAATTAGATATTAAATAGTTAGGTTAGTCAGTTTAGTATAATAAATATAAATGGTATAATAGTTAATAATATAATATATATATATATTATATATGTGATGTGTAAAAGTTACTTAAATCGCCATTACCAAATCGGTGATGACGCGGTTCAAAAAAAAAAAATTTCAGAGGTAGCCTCTATGATACATAAATAAGTTTTAAGGCGAAATGAAAATTTTATTTTCTGTTCAGTAACCATAACCTTAACCTAACCTAACTCCTGCTCGACAATTTGCCCCGAGTAAAATGTAGAAACAAAACAAATAAAAAATAAAAAAAATAACAAATAAAAAAAAAGTTCAATTTCGCCAATGAATTAATTTATATAGAGAATATAAATAAACAATTAATCGTAATAATTATTTTGGTAAATTCAATAGATGTCCATTATAAGGTGATTTAATAATTATAATCTCGACCTAATTAGATTCCACTATTCAATAATACCATAAGCCAACGAAACAAATAATGTCCATATATTATAATCACTCTATGATTGCCAGTATATATAGATGGAGTATAATATAAATATTAAATTAGCTAATAATAATTATATAAGTATACTATATATATTAATATATAGTGATATTATTTTTATTTAATTATAATATTTATAATTTATTTAAAAGTTATTCATTATAGTGTTCCTAACAATTATCGTTACTTTTATTACTAGTAGTTTATTATATAGTATATTAGTAATGTAATCCTAAGTATATATAGGATTTATAAAGTGTTGTTTGACTACCAGGTAGGCGAGAAATTATCAATAATATGTGATCGTTATTTTAATAATTTTTAGTGAGGTAAATGATTATACATTTAGAGTATTGAGAGGAGAACAGTATCCTGAGACTTTAACTACCAAAATATTTAAACTCAACCTAATGTAGTCTTAACTAACATAAATTAACGAAACCTAACCAAAGCTTAACCTAATTAGTAATTTAAGTTAGTAATACGTAAATAAAACTTAAAACCTTCTTATTCTTTAAGATTTCTAATACCGGTTAGAGGTGGGTTAGTATTTGTTGTATGTGAGTTAGGATGAGAATGAGTGTTTGAGATTACTATTAGATAGTTATGAATTGTATATAAGTTATGAGGAGAGGAAGGAATAGAGAATGGTAGATTTATTAGGATACCTAGTGAGATAAAATTGAGATTGTTTATATTATTATGTGTTATTGATAGTCATGACAATAGGTATATTGTAGAGTTGAATAATATAGTGAAATAGATAAATGTGAATATAAATAATATGTGATATAAGTATGGTAGATAATTAGCGTTGTAAACTAGAGCAAGATCTGCTGATATCATCGAAAGCAAGTAGATACAATAGAATATACAATGACAGTACAGGGAAAAGCGAATACCATATGTGGAATATACCTATGTGATTAATGAGGGGGAGTAGGGGATAACGAGTTATTATTGAGAGAGAGATAGGTGAGAAAAAAAGAAAGGCATTAAAAAATGAAAAGTAAAAAATAGTATATCTGCATAACAACTATAATTTAAGCTAAATCTTATTGAGTGAAAGCATTGGAAGTACGCTGAGGTAAAAAGAGTGAATGATATAGAAAAAATGTAATAAAATAAAAGAAAGAAAAATAAAAATTAAATTGATTAAAAATGCAAAAAATTATTGTTAATGATTAGAGAGCCTATTTTAAGACCTTTTATTGTTATTATTATCAAAAGAGTAAATAAACATTTTCTATTAAAGTGATTATTGACATGATGTTTTTTAATTACTAAAAGGGATACCACCTAAGGGTGTAATATTAAATAGTATATCCCACCAGATTAGATAGCAAGGTAAGAACGGTTATTTTGGTCAATCTCTGGCTCTATCCATGGAGTTTTGATTAAATGATAATGTTGGTTAGACATAAATTCCCCTCCATCACGTGTGGAGGAGGTGGTGGTCTCTCGAACCCCCGCCTCTTTTGGTATTGTGGTGTGTTCGCATGGAGTGGTAATCTCTCCGTCCCTCGTCCCATACTTTACGATGGTATAGTGTATAAAATCAATACTATCCGTCGGGTGTTCCCTACGTCGCTCGAGCCCCCTAATTTGTCGTGTAATACCTTTATAGAGACCATTTTAACATAATATATATAGATGTTATATAATATTAATAACTATGTCCCAGCCCCTCCCCCACTAAAAATATAATATATTTAATATATAAACTAATTTCTTATTAAGTGATAATTTATTTTTATTCTATTTGTGCTAAATATTCAGAAAATATAGAAAAAATTTACAATAATATTGAAGATTCCAAGAAATAGTAGAATGTATAGTAATTGTGCTCTGTGTAAAAATAACATCCGTAATGATAGGTTTCGAGATTGAGATTGGTGTTTATGTTATTATGAATTTTTATGTGTTATTATGTTTTATTATAGTATATATAATAATATACAGTAACTTGATTCTTCCTCGTGAAAATTTGTCCAGAGAACTCTACATGATATTTTTCATCTCTAAATTCGATAGTCTGATAGAATATTTAAATGAACACACCATTAAGCTACTTCATAAGAGACTGGCCAATTAATAAAAATTAATAATATATAAATAATAATATATTAAGTAGATAAAATATACATTTTTAAAGAGAATTATATAAATAATAAAGCTTCTTAAAAAAATAAAGATTAAAAATATATTATTAAATATAATTAGTATTATATATAGAATTATAACATTATTATTAAATGTTATCCATTATTCATAAATAATTTAATGAAAGTAATATATAGTAATAAAGTAGTTTGAAATAAACAAGTTACGGAGAAAAGGTAATAATAATAATAAATAATAATTATCTAATGTATAATAAGTGAATTAAGTTAGGAAATATTCAGATTAATATATTAATAATTAATTAATATTAGCATTTCGAAGGTAGTTTAATTAAAAGATACTTCTGTTTTAGATATATCACAGACACAGAATCATGGAAATATGCCAAAAATTATAAAATTATTGTATAATAAAGTTCAAATTCAGGATTATTTCATATTATATAATTTGATTTAAATATCTATTTATGAATTTATCTACAAATTATATGATGATTTGATAGAGTTATCTACGCAACATATAACGTATTTAATTATATATTGATAAATAGTAGATTATTTTTATTCTTATTATAATCAGATATAAATAATTATAAATCGTATTACTAAATACATTATATCAGTTAAATCAATTATTGCTTAGGGCATAATTAGTATTGATGTATATAGCGTATTATATATATAATTATATATAATTGGTGAATTCAGATAATATTTAAGTTAGTAGTACATTTTAAAATTTCAAAATAATTCATATTAATTTTTTCGGTTATCGTTTTCATAGCTTGTTAAATAATATCTGTATATGATCTTATAGAGTATGTTTTATATACTACATTATTACAGTGAAATAAGTTGAGTAGGTAATTGCTATCTAATGTTGTAAGATATTGATATGATTAATTTGTAGAATAATCATAATTTTGAGAAAATAATATTATTATAATAGAGATAGTATAATAATTATAAGTAATGCTTATAGTATTTTGCTAGCTGCTTTTTAGATTAGAGAGTGATATTTGATATATATATATTTAATTATTATATAGGCCAGCCCTCTTCTAGAAGAGCCACTAATATCCATATATCTCAAATAACTTACTACCACAGCTACCGGAAAAAAGGGAATAAATACATGCAATGGATCTTGGCCTTTAGTGGGAAAGCTGTAAAAAAAAAAAAAAAAAAAAATAAAATTAAGATATCATATCTCGTAAAACTACATATAGCTACAGAGTAGAAAATTATGATAATATAATTTTGGAATCTGCTAATGTAAAATAAGATTTTTGGTTCGGATATATGTAAAAAAAAAATTAAAACATAAAAAATAATGGGCTATTTTTATTTTTGGCGGGGAATTGCCTATGGGACATAGTAAAGTTATAATTCAGTATATATAAGTGATAATATATATTATAATTTGTATATAAAGGTAGTTACATCAAGGTAACAATTTAGGGTGCTATCTAGCCGTACAGTGGGTGGAAGATGTAGCGAGTAGTGATAGGGCATCGGATTATTGTCATCAATAACCACCGAGTAGGGGTAAGGGCGGTACGGAACCCCCGCGACACCCAAATACTCAAATGAGATCTGTCGGTATTTCCGGATAGACTCACTTCTCTCCGAGGTAATGGGGTAAGGAATTTAGTTAAATAACCTACCCATCGTAGTAGTTCCGCCTGGTGAGGAAGGCCGGAGATTGACCCGACTCCTCGCCATCAGTCGGTATACCTCTTTCGAGTTATTTCTAATTAAATTTAATATAATAAGAAAAAGAGAATAGTTAATCAAGAAGCTATTTATTTAACGAGTTAAACCAGATAGAGAAGGTCTCTAATCATATTACAATTAGTAGATGTCATGATTACTATAATTAATTAACAATAATATTTTTTTTTTATTTTTTTATTTTTTTTTTTACGGATTTTTCCTATCCAAAAAAGTTCACGAGGATTCCAGAAAAGTGTGTTATTTACTTTTTCGCTGTAGCTATTGTAGTTTTTGATGATTATTTTTTTTTTTTATTTTGTTCTTAATTTGTTTTTGCCATTTTCCTGCTACTTAAATAATGGACCAGCATTCCAGTCAGAGGTTTCCGTGTTTCTCTTGGCTAACTGTCTGTGTAGTTTTTTGAAGTATATGAGATAATGTGAAGGCTTCGCTCAAATAGAGGCTGCGTGACCATATAAATAGTATTATTGGGTTATTTTAAAAAATTTAATATTATCTTTTATACCAATAGGATGAATACCGGTAATTCTAGGTATCTATTGTTATAAGTTATATTAAAACATTTATATAAGTGTGTACTATTTGTGAAAGGTGTTCTTACGTGGTACTTTCACCAGATAATAGTATAATGAGATTATGATTTGTATATATATATATATATATATAGTATATATATAATATATAGATATAGATATACATAGTCGTCCCCTTCTCCTAAAAAAAAAATAGCCAATATTTATCCTTATTTATTTTTTCTTTTTACATTTTTACTAACTAAAATTTTACAAGGGATCAAAATGTATTTCTTTTCGCTGTTATAAGTGTAGGTTTTGAGATTTTTTTTTTTTTTTTTTTTTTTTTTTTTTTTTTTAAAACAGTTTCGGACTAAAATTTTGCCAGATTCCAACAATGTATTCCTGTTCCCTTGTAGCGTATCTGTAGTGTTTTTGAGAGTATGGATCTCATGATAAGTAGTTTTGTGCGCTTTGGTAAACCAAATACACCTGAGGCTATGTCTACTTATAGTAAATATAGGTAAATGTGGCCTTTTATATTATATATGTTATCTTAATTATATTATAATGTATAAGGATTTTGTATTATATTATAATGTTATAATTTGGAATATATTAAAATATAGATTATAAATATTTTTATTACTATAATATTATATTACTTAATAATTATATATTAATATTATATTAATATTATATATATTATAATTATATATATATATTATATATTAATTATTATATATAATTAATATATATATATTTTTTAATATATAATATATATTATACCTTAATATATAATAAGATATAATACTATATTAATACCCGGTACTTGAATTCCTAATATGTTATTTGGTTTTCTATATAAATATATTATATACTATGGTTAGTATATATCGATTATAATAAAGGTTATATATTCTTAGTAGATTGGTATATATATATATATTACTAATAATATAGTAGTTATTATATAAGTTATTATTATTAGTTTTTAATCTATATTATTGTATATATTATATTGTTTTGTCCGCATATTGGATATTAATTCAAACACGCAGTCAATTCCGTCAATGAGTCAAATCGACTTAAGCGATCACTCAACAACTGAGCGATCTTCATGACTTCACGACTCAACGGCGCTGAATCACTCGAGTCAACTAAGATTCAAAAAAATTATTACTGGGGAGAAAGTAAGGCTATACATAATAATAGAAAAATAATAATAAATAGATAATGCTAAAGAAGTAATAATAATAATGAGATAATTAATGATATATAATAATTTTATAAAAAAGATGATATATATTATTATATTTTATATCATATACAATATATAATAATAATAATTTAAATTTATATATATTAACGTATTAATGGTAACATTGATAATTAAATTATTTTTTAAATAAATATAATATATTAAGTTAAGTATTATATATAATATATATATTATATATATATAATCACAGAATATTATATAATATTATTTTATAATTATTATTATATAATAGTAATTATAATATATATTTATAAATATATATTTACTCATATAATATGTACCCTCCCGATTATAGCCAGCATTTGACACTAAATATATTATACGTTATACATTAGGTACAACGTAATAATAAATATCATTTATTAATCAGGAGACATTTTTAAAAACCTTTAAATTAAAAATAAATAAAAATATTCACTTTGTCTGTTTTAATAATAATAGTATAATTATATAAGTGTAAAATGTGTTAAACAATACAGTTGTTTGAGAGATATAGAAAGATGTGTCAACGCACCGTTACTACGAGCGTGAGAGCTGCAAAGTGTGTATGCCCATAATGTGATATATTTTTTTTGATTAATTTACCGGACGTTATGAACTACCACAGATAAAATGTGACTGTATGATACTGAGCCAGCCAGTTTTGGAATATCGAGAAGCGGGGTTCTCGGCCTACCGGGGGACGACGGGGCGGAGGATCTTCGTCCCCCTCTGTCCTCCGTCGGCTAGAGCCCCCTACCTACATCAATATGACATATTACAAAAGATAAAATAATAATTTTCTCTCAAAAGTCGTAAAAAATGATTAGTTAATTTGGCAAACTTTTCACTCTATCTTTAAATAGACCTTACATGACATAAGTTTCAAGGCAACTTCAGGCGTGCAATATTCAGATATAAGCATTCTTTTACTAATATCATAAGGAGTTCATTAAAAATATAGAATCAATAATCCAAAAAAAAATTTAAGTTTCTTCGCCATTGAACATTAACATGCTGAAACTCAATAAATATGTCTAATATTATTATTTTCCTGTAGATGTTATATAGCTTTTCTAGTTACCTCCATGCCTGAACTCGTCCGATTGATCTCCGCTACATCTTACCTATATAATATATGTATCTATATACTATATAATATATACGGCTATCCAATACCTACTATAATACTTAACTATACCTATATATAATATATATTAATATCCTATTATATACATATACTAATATAATACTACTATATATACAATACATTAATATCATATATATTCAGGCTAATTGCGTAATTAGAAGCGACATAATATATCATTCATCCATACTCTCAAATAAAATCCTACTAATAGCCACAAAGTGAAATAGTATCACTCTGCTGCCTATGCTGTCCTACCTAATTTTAGGGCTCGAAATGGATAAAAAAAAAAAAAAAAAAACCAAACAACCAAAACCAATTCTACATAAACTATTATATACTATATCTCATAACTACAATGCTACAAGATGACAGTTTTGTTTGAGGTGAATCCTGGTTATAAATTCTCTCTACATTATGGACAAATGTAAAAATACATAAAAATTAAAAATTAGATCAATCTTGTTTTTAATAATTTTTATCCTACTAGTTATATAATGATGTTAGAAGATTGCTGCGTATATTTACAAACTTTCCCACTTGGGTTTACTCTCGTTTCAAAATAAATTAGCAATTCTATATAATTTCGCTTTTTGGTTTCTTTTACTATATAGAGATTAACCGCGCTAAAGTTTCTTCGCCTTGTTTTTTTTTTTTTATTTCTATACCATCACTTGATTGGCAGCGTTATCTACGAGGTGTCTGCGTCTGCTCTCTTCCGTGATAGCCTTTATCTGGGAGTTATGGACGATTCCTCCTCCCTCTCGCTTTAGAAGTCTCCTGGAATCCTCTTCGGCTCTTCTGTTATCTTTTATTTGAGCTGTCTCGTACGGTGGTGGTTCCTCTCCTTCTCTCCCCACTGTATTTGTGTATTAAGAGAAATCGTCCCTGCGCTAATGTTCGCCCTGTCGCGCTCAAGCCCCTACATTGCCCTCGCCTGTATATAACCCTTTACAAAATCAACATATATATATATATAATGTCCCCCCCTCCTAAAAAAAAAAATTTGCAAAATATTTATCTTTTACTTTTTTTTACTTTATTATTTTTTCTAACATTTCGGATTTTGGTACTAAAATTTGACAAGGATTCCAAAAATGTATCTCCTTTTCGCTCGTACGCCTACTCTGCTTGTTTTCTGACGATATGACTTTTTTTTTTCATCTTTTTTTTTTTTTTCCTTTTTTTTTTTTTACAGGTTCCGCATAAAATTTCGTGCCACGGATCTCCACACCAATATTCCTCTCCCTGTAGCTATGTAGGTTTTGAGATATTGCGATCGATTGATAGTTCGTCGCTCCTAAACAAATCCCATACACATCCATTCTATAGAGGTACTTATGGCCATTTCATATTACAATACATTTATGTATAAATTTCAATATATATTTGTCTAACTTACTACTTCACTCTTGTTCAGACAAATCTACATTCTACTCACCATACTATCTCTATATATTATATATAATTACTATCTACTACTATAACTAACATTATTCATATACTAACACTATCATTTCTTTCTTACTACGCCCTACATTAACTATACTCATATACTATATATCCCCTATAAATATCTCATATTAAATATATCATATATATATTATATATTAATAATATTTACTACTATCTAATATAATTACTTCTCAACTCCTTACCTTAATACTCTTCTCTTAATCTTATCATATCATATATATAATACTCTTTATATATATACATATTACTATCAATATAATAACTATATAAAATATACTAATAATTAATAACAATACCTACTTTTACCGAAATAGAAACTATACATACCTAAATAATCTACTTCTCATATCACCTCATATAATTAACACCTACTACTACTCACTTATACTACTACTTATCATCCAATATAATATACCTAACTATATATACTATTATCATAATATATATATACACCCTATAAAATTATATATATAATTAATACTATTACTATATTTAATCTGTA
>JABUQX010061840.1:0-35000 GCA_015478945.1 Trachelipus rathkii
TTGCCTTTTAAGTTATTGTGTAAAACGTATTTATCATTTTAATGTTATGATAAGTATAATACGTATCACAATACCTATTATTAGGAACTAACATGTGACTATGACAGAAGTAAATTCGATAACTAAGAAATAATTAAATAAGATGTGAATCATTCTTACACTATGCGTAAAAATGAACTAAATTCGAAATAAAGTAGTTCATTGACAATTTTAATAATAAAAATTTAAAAAAAGGATTAGATTCTGAGCTTCAACTTAACCGAGCAAAGCACAAAATACGGTCAAGACTACTTTGGCAATTGTTTCCTACTTGTTATACAAATAAAAAAAACTACTTTTGATCAATGTATTGAGCGAGAGGTCATACCCAGCCACATGTACCATATATATACTATATCTATTTACAATATATATATGAGAATTATAAGCGTAACTCATACTTAATAATTAGTATATATATAAAACATCATGTAGATCATCACATAGATAATTTAATTAAAAAAGGATTATGTACAAATAGGATCAGCATATATATATATAAATAGTATTATATATATATATATATATATATTATATATATATTATATATATATATATATATATATATATATATATTTAAGATTAGTATGAACCTAGTGATGTTAAAATCTTGACTGTTATGTCACGTGATGGGATAGCGGATGCTGAGGAATCACTATATAGAGGATGAAGATAGCGGATGCGGAAGACTAGTAGATGTTTACTCATTATGAAGTTTGAATTAAAAATTTATAATATATAATATATATATATATAGTATATATATATATATATTATAATAATTAATATAATATATTATTAATATATATATATTATTTATTATATATTAATTATTATAAATATATTATAATTAATAATATATATATATATATATAATATATATATATATAATATAATACTTATATATATAATATATATATATATATATATACTATATATTATATATATATATATATATATTATATATAATATAATAATATATATAATTATATAATATATATTAATATATTATATATTATATATAATATATAATATAATATATATATATATATATAATATTATATATATAATATATATTAAATAATAATATAATATATATATATATATATATATATATTGGATTTAATATCCCAGGTATAATATATTAATTATACCTAGTTATATATTTATATAATATATATATATTTATATAATATTATATATATATATATATATATTATAATAATATTATATATATTATATATATATATATATATATATATAATATATATAATATCTATATATATTATTATATAGCTATATATATATATAGCTGTATTGACTAGGTATGAAAAAATGAGTGAAGAAACTAGCTCATAGGTTGAGGATCGTGTGAGTATAAGAGCTGTTGAAGAGGCAGGGAATCACTATATAGCTATACAAACGAAGAAGTACATCCTAATATTACTGATAATAAAGGTGACTTAGAGGAGTAGTGAGTTAGAAGTGACGTAGTAAGAGTGGGGGAGATGCAATAATTCAGTAGCACCAAAATATACATAGAGTAATATAGGAGATATTCTAGAGTAAAATGATGAAAATTACAGGGGCATATACCTGTAAACCAATGCTGAAGAGTGTATAATAATATAATAATAATTGAATAGGAATGTTTGAGGATAGAGAAGACTGAGAAGCGAAAAAGTAGATGAGCTAAGTGTGGGAGAGGGAGCAGCATGGAGGTACAGGAAGAATAGGTGGAACAACGGATACTGGTCTTATGTTAAGTACAGATGTGCAGATGTATGATCTTACTGGGAATCAATGTAATGACGTCGCATGTGTGGCCTTGCGAGTCGATCATCGCACAACAAGATTTGAATCCATAACCAATTAGAGGGATCACGAGTGTGGTGGAGATGTCTAGAGAGAAAACAAGAATTAACTTGACATTTTTCGGGGACCGAAATGCACTCAATGCAATTAAGAGCTTGTACGAGGTGTGTAAGTGAAGTAGGAAAGGATTCCAAAATGAAAAGTAGTTCAAGTGAGAACACGAGCCGATGGAAGCCTCCTCCGCAGGGGTTGATGTGTTATCGCCCATGTTAGGATGATCATCTTTTCTGCGGCATATTGAGCGAGATAAGGTAAAATATTATATTATATAGGCTCAGTATTTTGGATTATATATATTAATTTATCACACCTAGAGATTGCTCCTGGGTTGAAAAGTTAGATAGGCAGGAAAGAGAAAGTGGGGGAGGTGTATTTTTTGGCACTACGCGCCAGCACTCTATGGTATACAGCTGCTTTCGCGAGAGACGCATGAGAGATGATGAAAGACTATTGCCACAAGTAGATAGCTGGAATTGGGTTTATAGATTGGTGTTCAGAGAAAGTAGGGTTTTGTGAATAATTAGAAGCCTGAAAAATGATTAGGGGAGAAGACAGTGTTTATGGGAATAAATAGAGAGAGAAAGATAGAGAAGTGATGTTAAGAAGGATTCCGAGAGACGAAGACATATGCACGTCTATATCTAAAAGAAGAGGGTGTCAGACCAAAAGTGTTTAGAACGATTTATAGGTAACATGTGAAAGGAACAGGGGAGAAGTTGGGGAAGATATGATCTTAGCCGAGTATATAGCTGATAAGGCTAAATACGGAAGAATGCGTAGAACGTTTCTGCGAGGTGTCGTGTAGCTAAGAGTATATCAGAATGTGCTCCCTGAACGTGAAAAAATCATTTGTTGAAGATGTTTTGACTCCCATATTGATATATGGTGCGGAGAGTGGACGAACGCAACGTATCCACAAGAAGCAGAATACAAGCAGCAGAGATGAGGCCTTTGAGGTAATGCCTGGGAAAGAGCAGAAGAAAGATAATGAAGAGTATATCATTCTACGAGAGAGAGTGCATGGGGGTATGTTGCTGATGAGAAATACATCTTAAGTAGGTATAGAAATAGTTGCACCTATCTTGTATGAGTTGGGACTTCGATCTAGAGAGGGATGGGGGAGGAGGAGTGGCGAAAAGGCTTTGGAGTGGAGGCCCGGGAGCAGGAGACGGAAGGGGAAGGCCAAAAAAAGGTGACGAGAATGAAGTAGAGAGAGGAACTGGAGAGGCATAACTTCCCGAACATCATGGACTTCGAAGATAGAGACGGATGGAGGATGAGACTTCACAAACACTGACAGGCAGATAAATGCCTTCATGGGAGCTGAAGTTATTAAGTATAGTTATTATATATATATATATATATATTATATATATATATATTATATATATATATATATATATATATATATATAAATATATATAATATATATATATAATATATATATATATATATATATATATATATATATATATATTATATATATAATAATATACGTAATATATAACAGACGGCGAATTCAAAATTCAATTATTCCCATAAAACTCCCATGGATAAAGATGCCAAATAATATTAGTGCTATAACTGCATTTACAGAAAACATAGAAAACATCCTCAACAACCTCATTTTTCAAAAGAGGATGCGGGAATGCGGATTTTCGATGTGCGTTAAGTGAGGTGCGGATGCGGATGCGGAATGCGAATGTCAATTGAGGTGCGATGTTTCCGCAAATTGCGATGCGATGCGGATGTCATGTTCATCACTAATAATATATATATATAGTATATATATATATATATATATATATATATATATATATATATATATATATATATTACTATATATATATATATATATATAATATATATATATATATAATTAATAATAATATATATAAATATATAATATTATATATATATATATATATATATATATGATACGGTATATTAATATATATATATATTTATATATATATTATATATATATTAATATAAATAGTTATATATATATACTATATAGTATATAGCTATATAATATATATATATATATATTATATATAGTATATATATAAATAATATATATATATATTATATAATATATATATATATATATTATATATATATATATATATATATATATAATATATATATGATATATATAAATATATATATATATAATATATACGGTATAATATATATATATATATATATATATATAATAGGTATATATATATAGTATATAATATATATAATATATATATATATAGTGGATGAATTTTGTTATGGTATGATAGATGTATGTTGGTTTGGTGGAAGTATATTAGGATAAAGTAATGTTGTTCCTAAAGAATTTGGCTTGTAATATAATAGATAGGCTTATATATATATATATAGATATACTATAGTGATATGAAGGTACGGTTTGTTTTAGAGTTTCGAGTGGTGGATAATATAGTGATATATATAAGATCTTATTGTTTGTCAATTTTATATTATTGGTCCGGTAAATGGGTAAATTAAGTTTTGAGGTAAATAGAAATTGTGGCCTATCATTATCCGGTATATGTGATGTAACTATGGGTAGTATATTATATGATTTCTTTATATACACTATTAGTAGAGTTGTTAGTTGTTAGGAGTGTAGTTGATTGAACATATAACATCTTGTATGATATTCTATAGTGAGTGAGCTTTTAGATTATTTGGTGTTAGTTTGGAGTTACTTATATAAGATTGATTTATATTTAGTTATCAGAGATAGTATAGGGTGCCTAAAGTTGAGAGTAGGACAATAGTTTATTATAGTCAAACTAAAATATGCAAATGATATTATTTGATAAATATAGTAGTGGTGGATATATGTCTGTTATATTGTTTCTTTTATATTCTGAGTATATAATTTTATATCATCGTAGGTGATCTAGGTTCTTTAGTATTCGTATTACTATTATTATTTATGTTTAATCACTAAGAGAAAAATATAATTATATGTACATGTTCACTGTATGATGTTATTATTTGATATAAAGAGTGATGTATAAGAAAGAGTTGTCTAAAGTTTTACTACTGAGGAATTTTGAGAGGTAAGTTATTTGATATCTATATAGAGGTATTGAGGCGAATGTTGTTTAAGTATACTATTATATCATTATGAGGGGATGTGTTTATTTATTGAATATGCCAGTTGGCAGTTCACAATGTTTGAGATTAAAGTGATGTATGAATTTGCCTTGAGGTGATAGCGAGGACACGTCTGTATTTCTGTAGCTCAATTGTATCGGAAAGAAATGATTATGATTAGTAAAGTAGTATTAAGATGAGCAGGTAATTAAATAACTAAAGTATGAGTGAATGAGTATCTATCTACAGAGTAAGTAACCTAATGGTATTTTAACTAAAGCTAGAACAGTATATTTATGTTATTAAGTGGTATATATAGTATATTATGGTTGAGGTTGAATCAGTTGTTATTTGTAAATTATTGTAAGATCGAATGGTGTTCAAGAAGTCATTACATAGGAATTATTTTATTTATTATGTTGCTATTTATAGGCTATAATTAATATCAGGCTATTCAACGGGGTGCTAAACCCCGCTTAGTGAAGCCCCTCGTGAATAGTTGGTCTCTTCCGATTAGCCTGTGCTGACAACGGGAGGTGACACTGATACGACAAGAGGAGGGAGGGTCCCTCGACATGAGGTACCCATGTGTGAAATGAGTGTGGCCGATTCTGAGTCGTATTACGTGTCACCTCCGTTCTGCCACAGGAGAATCGAGAGAGACCAACTGTTCACGAGGGGCTTCACTTAGCGGAGTTTAGCACCCCGTAGAATAGCCTGATATTAATTATAGCCTTTAAATAATAAATAAATAATTCATATGTATGGCGACTTTTGAATCACTCTAATATATATATTAATATATATATGGTATAATTACTATTATATATATATATAATTATATATATATATATATATATATTAATATATATATAGTATATATATATAAGAAAATACTATATATTAGTATATAATATATATATATATATATCAGGGCTTGTAGCGAGTACATTTTCAAAGTACAAGTACAAGTCAAGTACTCTAGAATTGTTCAAATACAAGTAAAAGTACAAGTACTCTAGAATTAGTTTCAAAGTACAATACAAAGTAATTGTATCAAGTACACAGTACAGTACAAGTAACTTAATTAGGAAACTTGCATATGTATATTTATATATATATATATATATATATATATTATAATATATATATATTATTATATATATATATATATATATATATATATTATATATATAATATATATCATCACAATCATCAATCAATACATCATCATCAATCATCATACATCATACATAATCATCATCATCAATCAACCACCCATCTTCTCTCCCCCAAGACTGCGGAGGTTAGGTGCTCGAGAACCGAAACCAGGAAGTGACTAATCCATCATCCAGATGTCAATATTGTTTAACGAAAGTTAATGTAGGTCGTAACGAATTTTCACATACGATGTTTCGACCGAAAAAAATAAATGAGCTTGTCATTTTTATAAATGGCGAATTCGATCTTTCTGAACAGTCTGGAAAGGAAATGCTGTCCCTTTTTGTCGGTTCCACAGACGAGACAGACACGGGAACCAACGGTTCGAAGTCTGTGAACAGACAATAAACAGACCATAAACAGACAAACTGAAGTTTGTTTTAAAGTCGGTTCGGCGATGGATTCATTTGTAGAGGCCCGAAAAACAGGAACTTGTGGTTTGGGCCGAAGCAAAACGAATGGGGCTGTCAAGTAACGAGAAAGTTCAATTTAGTCAGGACTGTCGCAACCACAAGACAGAAAAGGGGAGTGGGCATTTTTGTGAAATTAACTTTTTTCTAATTGGCCCTGAAGCAGTCTGAGATACACCCCGGAAAGAGGGTTTCGCCCAATGAACAAGACTTAAGATACCCTGAGGAGGAGCTTTCTCTCAGGGTAAAGAGGTGACTTGATTTTGAAGTTCAGTTGTTCAGATTCTCCCGACGAGGAAGATGTGAGTTTTTCTTGTGTTGAACTTTGTTCATTAATTCGCGTCGAGTGAAATGTGATCATAAGCACTGATTCAAATCATGAACTTCGATTTTTGTACTGAAAATATAAGTGACTTTAGATACTGGTGTATATTTCGATGTGTATAAACTACTTTAAATTTAGAATCTCTAATCTTAAATTGTAATAATATTCGCCGCTCGGGCATTTATTTGAATTGGGATGATCCCGAGATTGCTTTTCAACGATGATAAATTTGTGTGTTTATGTAAATAATTTGACTGTCCTTTGAATTTGTGAATCGAGTGATGAATTGCGTTCATGTTTGTTGAACTGTATATACCGCATTTTAATATTAAAGCAAATACCCGATTTGTTTCCACTCTCGAAATGAAAAACAGTCTACGGGTTATACCTTTCCGCTTTCCGTGAGAATTTCACTTTAATGCGCTATTTGTACATAGGTTGCCTAGTATTAGTGTCCCATCTGATATTCGCACATGCTAACGTAATTTAAATCTCGTTGCTCGTTTGCCCGTCGCATGTATCGCGGCGCTCTCACCCTTCTCGTTTGTAGAAGAGGAGAGAGGAAGGAGGTGAACGAATGGGTCGTCAGGTTTGATATATTTTTTTGTATCAGAAGTCATGGTGAGTGTTGAATCCTTTTCGTTTTACTTTTAAGATGTCGAGGTGATAACTCTGTAAAACTGTTGATTACATTCGTTGCATCCGACGTTTTTCTTATCACATGCAAACCCTCCCCCCAGGACGAATACCTAGGTATCGTGCTCACGAGCGGTTAGGTTACATTGTAATTTTAAGAATGAGGATGGGTGTATGCGTGCAATTGAGATTTGGCCAACTCTCCACTAATTAGGAACAGGGAGCCAGATCTAACCATACTCAATTAGACTTCGAGCCAACAACATCTCTTACTATCATACTCGAGCATGTTTGGTTACTAACATTTTGGTAATTGCGCACATTTACACGTTAATCACCTTCTTTCACGCTTCCTTCACCCCTGTTTTTCCAATCTGTGCATGGCCTCTCTGACTTTTTTATGACTGTTGAAGGACTCTGATACACATATCAGGTGTGGGCAGAGATTCTTGCATGCAATCTCTGCCTGTGGCAAGGTGGTCTTCTGCCCCATCTCGGGGCATCTTTCAATTTCAATCTCGAATAGAGCGTGGCGTTGCATGAGGGTTCTTATCTCGTCGTGCATCATCTCTCCCTCTACATATATATATCTGCCTTTATCGACGCCTCTCCCTGCATATATATCTAAACTCATCCATGATATTCTTATGACACAAATACTGTACTATGTTGGCTGAAAACCCTTCCTTCAATAAGCCTTATTCGAACTATCAAAGGATAACAGATGAAGGTGGGAACTTTGGGAAAATGTATGGACAAATTGTAGGGTAACACAAACAAACATACAGTCCACTCACATTCCTTTCATTAATTCTCACCCTACTTAATTTGCCAGAACATTTAAATTGGTCCATTAGAACCGGATTTTAAACTATAAATTATCTTACATTGGCTGAAAGCTGCACAAAAACATTTCTTCAAACTGACTCTTTGGAAAATGTTTCCAATTCCCTTTTTTGCCGTTTGAAGCGTATTTCTATTATTATTATTATTATTATTATTATTATTATTATTATTATTATTATATATATTATATTATTATTATTATTATTTTATTATTATTACTAATTACTTAATTATTTATTTTATTATTATAATGGTATATTATTTTTATTTATTATTCATTGAATGGTTCTTGTTGTCTATAATTATTATTATTATTATTATGATCATTATTATTATATTATTATTATTATTATTATTATTTTTATATTGCCTTATTAATTATTATTATGTATTATTATATTATTATTATTATTATTATTATTATTATTATATTATATTATTATTATTAATTATTATTATTATTATATTATTATTATTATTTTATTATTATTATTATTATTAAGCGAATGCGCTTACAAACTTTTCTATGTTAAAAGGAAGTTCAGTGGTTTCTCAGTGAATTTCGTGATATTTGATTTATTTTCTTTTAGAGCATAATATTCCCTTTCTTGCATATATTTCATCATTGCAATTGCAACAATTTATATGTTAAAGAATATAAAGAAAAGGGCTTTAACTTTTCTATGTTAAAAGGAAGTTCAGTGGTTCCTCAGCGAATTTCGTGTATTTTAGCTTTTTTCTTTACAACTATATTCCTTCTTGGCATAATATTTCATCTTGCCATGCGAACTAGATGTGACGAATAGCTATGTTAATATATGAATATTCCACAAGAGAGAATGGGCTTAACTGCTTCTGGCATACTGATGTTCACTATAAGTGGAGGTTAAGTGGGATATGTTCTTCGGTGAATTTCGTGTAGATAATTTTCTGTGTGCTCTTTTTCTTATAGATCAATATTCCTCTCTGGCTATGGAATTGATTTTGTTCAATCCAGAATGTCAGTCTGAGCGAGATGTGTAATTCTGCATACTTTAAAGGATGAATAGATAAGAAAGGGGCTTAAATTCTCTATCTGTTACACACGTGTAATAGTTTTAAGTGGTTGTCCTCGGTGAATATTGTTGCATGTGTAGTTTGTGTATTTGCACTTTCGTACTTGTTAGACTATATTTGGTTGGCCATTGGGCTTGGCCATATATTTCATCTTGCAATGTCATAACAAAATTTTGAGTTTGATTGCTAGTAAAAAATTATGACTTATGAGTAAAAAGCGGCTATAACTTTATGACGCTTCGTGTTGTAAAAAGGAGTTCAGTGGTGGTACGTGCAAGGACGCGGGGTTGTGTTGGAACTATGTCGTGTGATTTGTGAGCGTTGTTTCTTTGAGACGCATATTCCTATGCTATATATATATTTTGGATGTCATCCCTTGGCATTGCACAAGAATTTAGTATAAAGAAAATTATAAAGAAAGGGCTTAAATATCTCTATTTGTGGTAAACAGGAAAGTTCAGTAGGTTTTGCGGCAGCATGAAATTTGTGTTTTTAGCTTTTTTCTTTAGCAGCTTAGAGTTCTCCCCTTGCTTTGCATATAGGTGGCGAGCTGTTTACCAGAATTGGTCTATTTACAATTGTATATGTAATGGACACGAAAATTAGCTTGTGACTAAAGAAAAGGGCATTAAATTTTCTCTTCAGCTCACCAGAAGTAAGAGGTCAGTATCGCGAGAGTGGTTTGCTTCGGGTAAATTTCGCTGTATTTTAGCTTTTTTCTTTAGACCATATTCCTCTCTCTCTTGAGTCATGAGTTATTTCATCCTTGCAATTGCAACAATTTATATATGTTAAAGAATATAAAGAAAGGGGCTTAAATTCTCTATGTTAAACGGAAGTTCAGTGGTTTCTCGGTGAAGTGGTTTCTCAGTGAATTTCGTGTATTTTAGCCTTTCTCTTTAGACTATATTCCTTTCTTGCCATATATTCATTCCTTGCACTGCAAAAAACAATTTATAGTTATAATGATATAGACATGTAAGATGGAAACTTGAGACTTTTCTATGTTAATAGCAGGAAGTTCATTGGTTTTTCTCGGTGAACTATTTCGTCGAGTATTTCATCGCAGTTTGTTTCGTTTAGACACGTCTAATTGGAGTTCACCCTTCTTCTATGCATATTGGTATTCTTCTAATATCCTTCGTGACAATTGCGATGTTGTACAGAGATGAGTAAGTAGAATATAAATAGAAATGATTGAATGGGGCTATAAATTCCTCTAATATTGTATATATCTGATAGTTATTGTGGTTCTATGTTGAACGTGTAGAGTTTAGGCGTTTTTTGCTGTGTTTGAGCGTAGTATGATATTTTCTTTCTTACTGTGCATATAATTTTTATAATTCAAATCTTTAGCAAATTGCAACAATATTATATTTAAAGAAATATAAAGAAAAGGGCTTAACTTGTTCTATGTTAAAAAGGAAAGGCTTCAGTGGGTTTCTTCACGCATAGAATTTCTGTGATCTTGTAGCGTTTTTACTTTAGAACTATAATGCTCTAGACTCGATAGTCGATATAGTTTCATCATTATTGGCGATGGCAAACAACTCTTTATGCGTACATGTTATGTATGATTAGTATTAATTGTAAAAAGGGCTTAAGCTTTCTATGTTAAAAAGGAGAAGTTCAGTGTTTCTCATGAATTTCGTGTATTTTAGCTTTTTTCTTTAGACTATATTCCTTTCTTGCATATATTTCATCCTTGCGCTATTGCAACAAAATTTTATAATGTTTAAGAAGAGCGATGATCACTAGAGAGGGCGATAGGATCGGTTACGATTAGATTCTTCTCTTCAGTATTTTAATTCTTAGAGTGTTAGCTACAGATGATCTTCTCGTGAACAGATTGAGTAGTATATTAATTTCATGCTTTGTTTCTGTTGAAGGTATTCGCGATAAATACCGTGTGCTAGCTATGCAGTGATATTTCTATCGGCCGTTTAGCAATTGCATTACAGAATTTAATATGTTAAGATAATAAGAAGAAGGGCAAATTTCTCTACTGTTAAACGGAAAGGTTCAGTGTTTCTCGCGTGAATTGATTCCGTGTATTTGAGGCCACCACAATGTTCTCTGACATATTTTGCTCTTGATATTGCATATTATTTCAAGTGTGCTACTGTGGATAGTTGTCATTAACAATTTTGATAAGGTGATTAAAGAGATCTAATAGGTATTGAATGAAGGATTAAATTAGCTACTACTGTTGAGAACAGAAGTTCAGGGTGGGTTGTCTTCACACGAGTGACCAAATAGTCTTGTCGTTCATAGTTAGCCTTTCCTCTTAGACTATATTGCTTTGCGTAGTCATATAATAAGTGATCTTATCTTGCAATTGCATGACAATATTTAATATGTTAAAGAAATATAAAGAAGGTTAACTTTTCTATAATAATAAGGAAGTTCTATCGGTGGTTGCGTCAGTGAGAAATGTTGGTCGGATGCTAATTCTTAGCTTTCACTGCGTTTCATAATGCGATATGCTCCCATTCTTGCAGTATTGATAGTTAGACTCTAGACATATTGCAGAGCGAGTATTATTTATAGGTTTATTAGAGAATTAGTAGAATTATTATAGGTCTTAAAGAGTTTCGGGATCGGACGATTTGCGATGTGGGTTAACGCCTAAGTGGTCTGCGGTTGGCATGAGCTAGCTTATTGTGTTGCCACTCTCTCTTGTTATTAATCTATCTAATTATTAGTTATTTGTGTGCGTTATTCTGATTATTGATTGAGTATTAGTGGAGGAAGTGATTCAATGTATTGTATGTGAATTTATTATGTATTTAGATATATAATGTGAGTGAGAATATAGAGTTAATTATTATTATTATTTAATGCACCATTATTGGAGTGTCACTGCGCGAGTTATTAATTATGGATTATATGAGTATTTACATCTAGTTATGGTGATTATTGAGATATTACAATATTATTATTGAGGAGCTATTTATAATTTGTTATTATCTTATTATAGTATTTATATTTATTATGCACTTATTATTAGTATTCATCTATTCCATGATTAATTAGTGAATTAAATTGAGAGTAAATATATCATTATTTCATTTTAATTATGCAGTGATTAGTTAGTGATATTTATTGCGAGTTAGATTAAATTTATCAGAATTATGGATTATGGTTATATGTATTATGATTATGTTATTTCATTAGTTATTCATTTATCATGGATCGTTTATAATGTAGTGATTATATTATGAGTTATTTGATAATTATTATTGATATTGTAGATGATTACGATATTATTGATGTATTTATATTTTATTAACGTAATTATTATACTTATGTATTCATTATTTGGATTGTAGGATTATGTGAATGATGTATTTAAATAATTCACTAGTAAGCGACCAAATAGCAACACTCTATATCGTGTGTATAGGAGATGTGCCTTTGTTTACTCCCACTTATACTACTTGAGTGGGTTGTAGGTTTGTTTTTGTATTGTTTGTGTTGTTGCGTCACATTGTGTGATGTAATCTGTGTAGAGTTGTTCTGTAACACACAGCTATTTCTATGTCTACAACACGAGTTCACAATACACTGCTCTCACTCAGTGCCTGAGAGACGTGTGTAACGTCCCTTGTGCTTCTCTTTGAGCCTTTGAGATGGGTTACTGTGTGGTGTATTGGGTGTTGGAGAGCGTAAGAGAGGGACATCGACGACACATAACACAACTACACACGACAACATGAATGCGGCGCAGATGACATAGGTGTGCTCTTTATTTTCTACTTTGGCTTATCTTCGATGGCTGATTATTAAATTTTTTTTTTGTTGGGTTATTGGGGTTGTTGTGGTCTTTGAAGACATCTACTTGCAACCCCGTATTACAGAGCCAAACCCGAGTTGCGCGCACAACCAGTACAGCGTACATGTGTGCGCGAGAAAGACGGAGAAGTGGTATTTATTCAGATTACTTATAATGTAAACCATGGTCTGAAAGTACATTATACAATTGCTGTTAAAACTGTTGTTAGAGTATCTATATTTGGTGCCAACTGGACCTATGCGCTGGCACGAGATATTCCACATGAAAACAGGAAATAAGGTAAGTATCTAGCTCTGTGTGACCTTTGCTTTAGTGGTGAGTATTCGTATTTTTTTTGTTTTGGGCTTTGATGTGTTAGGCAGTAACATGAGAGTTAGTTCTTGAGAGCGAGTTAGACACAACATGCGCAGCCAGTTCCTATTTATGTTTATAGTAGAGTCTTTTCGCGTTCTGCACAATGCATTTACTTCGGCATGACACGCCTCCTAGTCTTGTTCGTCATTCTCCTTTATCTTGAGTTTGCAGGACATAAATCATTAGAAATCTGATAGTAGTCGAGGATTAAACTCAGGTGTTGCTTAAGGTATTGGGCATTCCAAGAGACCCTCGCGCACAACCCCTTACGGCCGCGGCGCAGCGACGCCGTCGTCAGTGGTTCGTACTGAAAGGATTGTTTTTTTTTTTCTCTTCCGCTTCCCTTTGATACGAGTGCGTACGCACATACCCAGATACTCCCATGGAAGGTCCGATCCGGCAAACGGTGCGTTTTAAACCATAACTGCTATGACACAGTGTGGGAGCACCGCCGGTGTATCTGATGACCCCTCTGTTCCCGGCGGGCGCGTGATATGTGCGAGCGCTTTCCTCTTTGACTTTGCGACTCTTGCAAGATAACCATCAAAAAAGCATAAGATGGACGTAGCTGAACAAAAGTACAAGATAGAACAAGCCCAAAGCTGATAAGCACATTGCCGATGCTGATCGATAGCGTGGAGAGGCTGCGCAGGCAGGATGCATCTGCGTACATGACGTTGAGAAAGAGAGGAGGCTAGTTGTGGTGATCTATATCCAGGGACACATCTATCTGAGCTGGACGTGATGACATATTGAAGTGCTACTAGTTGCATTGTAGCTTATAGATGTAGGTCGAACTGCAACTGTAATCTCAGCAGTGGTAGAGGACAAATATCGTCTCCAAGACGCTTGGATCAAACGACGATATTTTAGACATTGTGCGGAGACTAGGAAGGCTTTCTACCTTAGCCATTCGTCTCGTCTGGTCCACACATGCGAGCGTTAAGTTTCACGTTGCAACCGACTCGCGTAGCCGCCAGGCAGAGGGCGTCAGTGTCGGAACAGAGACGATGTCGATCTCGCGGTGAGCACGCATACGAGAGAGCTCTTCGCATTGTATGATGTCGGTTTGGATGGATCTCTGTCTCTGTCGCTAAGAGTTCCAAGCGGCTATTGCATAACGTACAATAGCCCACACAGAAACCTGCGCGAGTATTTGTAAAGAGTGACCTGTGTGTGTGCTCCGGTAATTCTACCGACTTACCTGAAGCTGGTGAGGCATCTGGGGGTATTGATTGGTGAGGCTTCTATGAGAGAGTTGCAGTGATGGAGAGAGGTGGGGGGGGTCAGGCAACCTATTCGTAGAAATCTGTTTCCATGCCGATTTACTCCAGAGTTGACGTGGTGACGCCAAAAACTAGTGTCGGTGCTTCGCCATAAGAGTAATAGGGAGTATATGTAACTTATGATTTTATTCAATTGCTTCCTCTCTGGCACATACTTAAAAGAGCATGACGATGGTAGAGACTAAATCGAGTAGTCAGTATAGAGACCTCGCTTATCGGGAGGTTTGGATTACTGTTGGCACTCCCGTCCCCCTAAAAGCACACACACGCGGTCTCTTCGCTTCAGAAAGGCGCTGAAACGCAGGTCATGTTTCTCTAGAGTCCTTGAAATATATGGGAGCTTGTAGTAATGATGATGTTGAGATGTAGTACTGGTCGAAACATAGTCAATGTTCGCAGGGGATGTATGATTGCCACATCTATTATTTAGGGACCCTATACTGCTGCGTATCAGAATATCCGCGTTGTCGCCAGTTGGCTTTTTTTGTAAGTATTGTGTATGTTTTCCTGAGTGGGTATGTTTGTTTTGTTGACATTTTTGTATTTTTAACTGGGAGTGATTCAGAGTTCAGGTCAGTTTGTGTTGACCAGTGGAGTTTAATGTGTAAATTTGGTGTCATAGTGTTATGTCTGGTGATGGTTGTTTGTTGGTTTGGGGGAGTGTGTCTGGTGTGGGCAATTTGTGTTGTTTATATGTTTTGATTTTCGTGTTGGGGATGAGGTGTTCTTCAATATGATACTGCTTTCTATTGGGGGTGCTGTAACCATGTGGGGTGGTGAGCACTGAAAATCACGCTCCCATTTCTGAGGTTTTGGGAATTGGGAGATATTGGTGAGGTTTGGTTTGTAATTTTCCTGGGCAGTATATATATATATAGTAAATAATAATAATGATATATATATATATATAATAATATATATATAATATATAAGTATATATATATATATATATATTATTATATATAATACTAATATAAATATATATATATATATATATATATATAATATATATATATATAGTATATATATATATATATTAGGGGGTATGTACCAAACCGGAACTTTCCAGAACCTTGGAAAAGTTCTGATAGGAACCGGAACTTATCCAACAATCAGAAAAATACCCTTTCCAATTAAATTGGCTAGGCTTAAAGAAAGCTGCGGCTGCCTGCTTGCATCAGTTTATTCTCGTAGAGGCTTTTTGTCGGAAGCGGGTAAATGTGTGTGTGAGGATTAAAAGATCACGTTTCACTCTCAATGATTTATAGGCAAAATTTTCCTACAACCTCAACACTTCAAGAATTCAAAATAAGTTCATTTTAAGAGATAAAATTATGGAATCTTGCTTTTAAATTTTTTAAATTTTTTGCTTAAACAGTTTAGCTAATCCCAGTGATGTCAGTAGTAAGTTTATACTATAGATTCCTATGGGCGGATGCCAGAAAGAGAGCTGTAGAGACTCATCACTTTTCCTAATCAAGAATAACTCATAGCTTTGAGTATAGAAACAAGGACGCTCGAGGACTTCCTTATGGAGGAACTCACTAAGCCTGTCTCAGTATCAAATCCGAAGTCTAACCCAACATTCATAAATATGAAGAAGGTAATAATACACCAGATGAAGTAACTATGATGATAAAAATCGACACGATGCGGTAACAAAATGAGACTAGAAATTATACCAACTAGGTATATAGAATATACCGGGAAATAACACAGCAAATTACGCAGAACCAGCCTATATACACGAGGCGACAGAACCCTGTCAGAATCGGAAACAAGCGAAAGCTAGATCGGTTCTGCAACGGAGGACACTTCGCCAATTAGAATATATCTTGGCTTAAACGCCTAGAGATGAAGATTCATAATATCAGTGGTTAAGTGTAGTTGCGGCTGTGTGAAAGATGCCTAGCGGAAAAACCATAGTCCACAGCAGACTGTCAGTCGCTAGGGCCTGTTTCCCGATTGCGGTGGCCACCAGACCAACCACCATCGTATTTTTGCCCCATCAACCGATCATCTCGAGCTGGGCAGCTCACCCCAGAGACACGACCAAACTCATACCGGACAGGCCCGCAGGACGCCTCAGGGGGCGCCCGATCAAGGCCTTATGCTGCTCTGATGGGCACGGGGTAAAGGTAATGGGCTCCCCGATTGGGCCGATTTGGGTCCGTATCCAGCGGGGTCAACACCCTACTGCTCGTTAGAACGCTATAAGAGGGCGAGTGCGGACGAGTCATGAGTCTGTGATTATCCTAAATGCAGTAGTGAACAGAATGAGCGTACAAATGCCACACCCACATTCCCAGGTCGAGATTGCCATCAATGGAATCAACCAGCAGGGCGCGTAGCCGCCCCTCATGATGTCGTCACTCTCCAAGTCAAGACAAAAGAAGGCTAGCTGTGATACCCCACTCACCGGGTAGTTTGTAGTGGTAAATGAGAGAGAGGAGAGAGGAAGAACTTGCCATGCATAGAGTACGCAGATCGTACGGCCTGGTCAAAGAACCAGCAGAGACCGAAGAGCTGTCGTAGACAACGTGTCCAACCGGTTGCATCATGACCTTAGTGCGCTGACAGCGATAGAGTGAGCGATGAGAATGCAAAGCACCCCTGATGCGGTGTGGACCCATAGACAATTCCTGAAATCATGTGAGTCCCGGTTCGGCGTCGAACCTTAATGAAGCCAAGACGTGGGGCAACATGATTGGGGACCTATGTTACCGTTGTTACTTCTGAGACAACAGCTTCCCAAGTTTACAGTAGTGTCCAGCTTCTCACAGCAGAAGTTGGCAGTCACCAACGATTGGAGACGACCGGATCTTACTGTCCCAGCAAGACGGATAAACAGCGCTTTCTCAGATTGCCCTCCAGTTGGACTAGGGGGGTGTGAAGAAAAGGGCGCCCCGGAGGTGCAGGACCCAGTCGCCTCTCCGTACGAGGCAACCTCTCCAGCCGCTGAATCACATCCTATTTTCTTCCTCCAGTTGAGAAAAGGCTACAGGGAATACGGGTTGAGAATAGCGGAAACACGGTGATCGAACGACATGTTGCGCCAAGACCAAAAGAGTGTGCTTTGGGCCAATTCCCTCACCCAGCTGGGCGAGTGCGCGAACGCGCGGGCGCGAGCAGGGCGTGTATATCTAGCGATCTATTCGCTGAGAGCGCGCGCGCCGACGTCGAACTCTCCTCCGCACCACGTTTGGGAAGATGAGATGTTGCTGACACCCCGGGGCTCTGAGCGCTCATGCCCCCCTACGATTTTAGGCCCCCTCCCGCCCGACGGAGGAGGCGGGCCCCCCTACGCCAGATTTGGATCGACTTTGGTCACTATCCCAAATTGGTATTCTGCAAAACGAACAGTTCACAGCGGCCGAGAAAACCACGCTGGAGGCCTTCGAAGAAAACTTGTCATTCGAAAACGGCCGATACGTGGTGTCGCTACCCTGGCGTGACAACCACCCCTCTCTTCCCGACAACTACGCCTTGGCTAAGAGGCGTCTGTATAGCATCCTTAAAAGGTTGAGAGGGGACGCTGAGTTGATGGGAAAGTTACGCTGATGTTATCCAGGATCAACTAGAGAGGGGCTTCATTGAAGAAGTTACTCCTATTACTCCGATTCACCCCAAAGCCAAGCTGCACTATTTACCCCATCATGGGGTCCGGAAGTCCTCGTCCACCACAGCATTGAGACTAGTGTTTGATTGTTCTTCTAACAATCCTAGTCTTAATCAGTGCTTACACAGTGGACCTTCCCTCATCACTGATTTGACCAAGATCCTTCTGAAAATTCGGTTGAGACGATACGCTACATCTTCGGACATTGAGAAGGCTTTCTTAGCCATACGTCTCAGGTTGGAAGATAGGGATTCCACGCGTTTTTTGTGGGTGAAAGATCCTTCTGACCCCAGAAGCCCTTTGGTCACCTATCGGTTCACTTCAGTCTTATTTGGAGCAACCTGCAGTCAGTTTCTGCTGGCCGCTTGTATTCAACACCACGTCCGAAACTCAGACACCGACTATAAGGATGTAATCCTGAACCAAATTTATGTGGACAACCTGTTCGGTACCTTTGACACCGAAGCAGGTGTGGAGGATTTCTTTCGTCAGTCCCGGTCCCTCTTCGAAAAGGCCGGCCTCAATTTACGAGAGTGGGTGTCCAATTGTCCAGAAGCGAACGTAAAATTCCGAGAGAACTATGCGGCCGCCGAAGACACTACGATTAAGGTTTTGGGTATGGAATGGGATACTAACGAGGACACCATTTCCTACCCCCTCAAGGTTGTCGCCTCGGAAGCGGCTACCAAGAGGGCTATTCTGCAGAACCTCGCTTCCATATTCGACCCACTGGGCATCTTGTCCCCGGTGGCTGTTCGAGGTAAGATTCTCCTGCAAAAACTGTGGAAGGAGAAACTAAGTTGGGACAAACCTATTTCCAACGAACACCGCAAGGAGTGGGTTTCAATCGCCGACCATCTACAACGCTGTTTGCGATTAACGATACCAAGACCGTTGATTTTTGCTCGAAAGGTGGAACTACATGCCTTCTCAGACGCATCGGGTGCAGCCTATGCCACTGCAGTGTACGCTGTATCAATGGGGGAGCTCGCTCCCATCGCCAGTCTTCTTATGGCGAAGGTGAAAGTTGCACCCATGAAAGAACTAACGATCCCGCGTCTGGAACTAATGGGAGCCCTACTCTCATCACGAATCATTAAATTTGTCATCGACGCTTACAAAGATTCACTGGACATAGCTAAGATCTATTGTTGGTGTGACAGTCAGGTGGCGTTGCGTTGGATATTCTCCTCCAAACAGCTCCCCTTCTTCAACCAGAACAGGGTCGATGAGATTCGTAGAAACCTGCCGACAGCCGAGTGGCGGTACGTCCCCACAGAAGACAACCCCGCCGACGCGGCGTCTAGAGGCGTGAGCTATAAGTACGTATTCACGGACTTATGGAAGAAAGGCCCCCCTTGGCTCACCAGCCCTCCAAATTGGCCCGTCTGGACCGAACACCCTTCCCTCGGCGAAGGGGCTACGGGGACGGACGAGGTCATAGTAGCCGCTTCCACCACCGCGGTACCGAAAGCTGGCTGCGCGCATCTTCCAATTTAGATGCGTCTATGACTGCGTCCACAAGAATCTTCATAGACGACATCACCGCCTGGTCACAGGTTCATCGAGAACTTGAGGAAGGCAAGGCAGAAGATCCCTATGACCAGCGTCTCTCGGCCCGAATTCTCCCATTTGATTTCCATAGAAGAGAGGAGTAACGCGGAACTCTACTACTGGATTCGGAGGCTACAGAGGGAACACTACCTACCCGAAGTTTACGTGCCTCCGAAGGCTCACTAGACCTTAAGCGAGATATGATGAAGCAACTGAGCTTTAACGCTGTAGATGGAGTCCTCAGATGGCGAACAGGAGATTGGCAATGCGACTGATACCTTTTCGGACGACCAAAGTTCTATGCTGTGTGCCAATCAGAACTCACATCTCACCCGCTGCACCCATAAGGGCAACTTCATCAGCAGGCCACACTCACTGTTTGGATATTGCAAGAGCTCTGTCGAAGTCTGTCGTACAGAGGTTCTATTTCGCTGGATGAAGGACAACGGTAAAGAAGTGTACCCCGTGTGGTCTATTGTAGACGTTATACAAGCTGCACACTTTCGTACGGCGACCCACTAGCTTGCCCCTTGCTTCGTTGCACCGGAGTGGCTAGAAAAGCAAACCGTTTTAGCGGTATGCGGAGTGGACTCTCACAGGCTATTTCCAATGTCAGGCGTTCCTAGGAACGGGCGACGATGACGTATGACGAGCTATGTGGTGTGTTCTATCTCCTTGCGCTGACTGGACTATAGAGCGATACAGTTCTATATAAGCTAGTCTTTTGCACACGCACGAGCCATTTATGAGAGCGTCTTAGCGGTACGAGGTATTATCGGGAGACGGGAACGCCCTCCGTAGTGTACTCTGACAAAGCAACGGATATTTCGCAAAGCAGCATCAAGCGCATTAAGAGACCTTATGGGAATCGGCTTCCGCTGAAGGACTTCCTGCGTGAAACGTTCACTCACATCGGAGATCTTCAATCGTTCCAGAAGCAGTCATAAGCGGCGGATTGCCATTCGAACGTTTTACAGAATCGACGACTGGACGCAAGAGGCCTACAATGCTTCGGAAGAACCCCTCAAAACCCTCTACTAGTTCAGCTATGAGAGTCAATACGGTGCCTTGCGGAGGTGAAGATCTTGTGGTCACTGCCGACCCCCACCTACGTGGGCGACGAGCTCCACTGCGAGGAGCCCCTCACTCCTTCCCACTTGTTGGTGGGGTACAAGCTGAATACCCTTCCTGTCCCTGAAGAATTACTTGAACATGATGCCACCTACAGGGACCCGGTGAAGGTTAACAAGAGGTACAAGTACTTACTTTCCCTCATAGCTAAGTTTCAGTCTGCTTGGAGCAAAGACTATCTGCTCAGCCTGAAACAATCTTGGAATGTCTCCAACCGCCCTGACGTTAAGGTCGGAGACGTAGTTTTAATTGAGGACGATGGTCCTCGTCTAAAATGGAAACTGGGCATCATCAAAACCCTTTACACTTCCCCCGATGGACACACCCGTTCGGTGCTGCTCAGTACGAGTCGTGGTGAAATAACAAGGGCCGTCATCCACTTGTATCCTCTGGAGATACACTCCAACCTGTTCGATCCCTCAGATCCGCTCCCACCAATCGAAGCTCCTCAGGTATCGGGCTCTCCTCCGGAGAAACCCTTGCGGCGAGCGCATGTGTTAGCTAAGCAGAGGATACGGGCTATTCTTTCCAACGAAGAATAGTACTCCGCACAAGCTTCCCCCCTTCCTTATAACTCCCTTGGACCTCGTCCGGGTTTGCCTTCCTTGTCTACGGGGACGGTGAGCAGGACGCTGGGGCGGATTTCCCGTGGGGGGAGTTTAATGTTTCTCGAGAATCGAAACCAGGAAGTGACTAATTCATCCAGATGTCAATATTGTTTAACGAAAGTTAATGTAGGTCGTAACGAATTTTCACATACGATGTTTCGACCGAAAAAAATAAATGAGCTTGTCATTTTTATGGCGAATTCGATCTTTCTGAACAGTCTGGAAAGGAAATGCTGTCCCTTTTTTTGTCGGTTCCACAGACGAGACAGACACGGGAACCAACGGTTCGAAGTCTGTGAACAGACAATAAACAGACCATAAACAGACAAACTGAAGTTTGTTTTAAAGTCGGTTCGGCGATGGATTCATTTGGAGAGGCCCGAAAAACAGGAACTTGTGGTTTGGGCCGAAGCAAAACGAATGGAGCTGTCAAGTAACGAGAAAGTTCAATTTAGTCAGGACTGTCGCAACCACAAGACAGAAAAGGGGAGTGGGCATTTTTGTGAAATTAGCTTTTTTCTAATTGGCCCTGAAGCAGTCTAAGATACACCCCGGAAAGAGGGTTTCGCCCAATGAGCAAGACTTAAGATACCCTGAGGAGGAGCTTTCTCTCAGGGTAAAGAGGTGACTTGCTTTTGAAGTTCAGTCGTTCAGTTTTCCTCTACGAGGAAAGTGTGATTCTTTTTTCTTTTTAGTGTTGAACTTTGTTCCTGAATTCACGCCGAGTAAAATGTGATTTGAAGTACCGACTCAAAGTCACGAACTTCGATATTTTTTTGTACTGAAAATATAAGTGACTTTAGATATATTACTGTTTATTTCGATGTATAATGTATATAAATTACTTTAAATTTAGAATCATTAAACTTAAATTGTAGTAATATTCGTTCGGCCATTTATTTAAATTGGGATGATCCCGAGATTGCTTTTCAACGATGATAAACTTGTGTTCATGTAAATAATTTGACTGTCCTTTGATTTTGTGAATCGAGTGATGAATTGCGTCCATGTTTGTTGAACTGTATATACCGCATTTTAATATTAAAGCAAATACCCGATTTGTTTCCACTCTCGAAATGAAAAACAGTCTACGGGTTCTACCTCTCCACTTTCCAACTCAAGGATCGTGAAGATTTCACTTTAATACGCTCCTTGTACATATTGCGCCTAATATTAGTGTATCTTGTTTGATTCATGCATGCTAACATAATTTAAGTCTCGTTGCTCGTTTGCCCCGTCGCATCTATCGCGGCGCCCCTCACCTTTCTCGCTTGTAGACGAGGAGAGAAGAAGGAGGTGAACGAATGGGTCGTCAGGTTTGATATATTTTTTTGTATCAGAAGTCATGGTGAGTGTTGAATCCTTTTCGTTTTACTTTTAAGATGTCGAGGTGATAACTCTGTAAAACTGTTGATTACATTCGTTGCATCCGACGTTTTTCTTATCACATGCAAACCCTCCCCCCAGGACGAATACCTAGGTATCGTGCTCACGAGCGGTTAGGTTACATTGTAATTTTAAGAATGAGGATGGGTGTATGCGTGCAATTGAGATTTGGCCAACTCTCCACTAATTAGGAACAGGGAGCCAGATCTAACCATACTCAATTAGACTTCGAGCCAACAACATCTCTTACTATCATACTCGAGCATGTTTGGTTACTAACATTTTGGTAATTGCGCACATTTACACGATAATCACCTTCTTTCACGCTTCCTTCACCCCTGTTTTTCCAATCTGTGCATGGCCTCTCTGACTTTTTTATGACTGTTGAAGGACTCTGATACACATATCAGGTGTGGGCAGAGATTCTTGCATGCAATCTCTGCCTGTGGCAAGGTGGTCTTCTGCCCCATCTCGGGGCATCTTTCAATTTCAATCTCGAATAGAGCGTGGCGTTGCATGCAGGGGTCTTATCTCGTCGTGCAATCATCTCTCCTCTAACATAATATATATCTGCCTTTATCGGACGCCTCTCCTTGCATAATATCTACACTCATCCTATGATATTCCTTTATGACACAAAATACTGTACTATGTTTGGCTGAAAAACCCTATCCTTCCAATGAAGCCCTTATTCGAACTATAAAGGAAACAAATTGGATGGAAGGTTTTTTGGGAAAATGTATTGACAAATTATAGGGTAACACAAACAAACATACAGTCCACTCACATTCTTTCATTAATTCTCACTCCTAGCCTAATTTGCCAGAACATGCACACGGAACAGAAAATAGTAGAAGAATATGAAGCAAGTAGAAAAGAAAGCCCAGCTATACCGCCCCCCTTTATACCGATTAGTGAGAACTCGTCGCAGCAGAAAATCGCACCCTACAGGTTCAACGGGAACCGCGAATGGACCCTCATTGGACATCTCGTGAATGTGGGGTCATTAATGTGGCCCCAGGTGGGCCAAAACCATACCTCCTCACAAAACCCCGCTATTCACTGTTATGCACCTTCTTCTCGCCTTTGCCAAACACACATTTCTCGATCCTCCAGGCATTAATTTTTCTGACCTCAATCCGACTTTTTCTCGGTTCCCCATCCGGTGATTCGCAACACACGTCACCACATATCTAAGTAGTCAAAAGACTGTTTGGATGCCGGAAAGTGGTCAAACATCGACCCCTTCAATACGCGTGAGTGATTTTTTGAATAGCGGGGGAAATCTGGGGCGCCTCTCTCTCCAGCCCCCTCCCGACGAAAAAAAAGCGAAGTTTTTTTTTTGGAACAATAAAAATAAATAAATTAATAAAATAAATAAGTAAATAAGGATGGTTTACACTTATAATGTGCAATGATTGTATCACCTTACCCCTACACTGCTGCAACCTACTGCCCCTACAACATTACACCTACACACCTACCCAGCAATCATAGATTCGCCTATTTAATATATAGTATATATATAAATATATATATATATATATATATATATCATTATATATATATATAATAATATATATAATATATATTAATATATATATATATATATATATATATATATATAATATATATATATATATATATAAAGAGAGAGAGGAGAGAGAAGGGGAAAAATGTAACGCTTTTCCCGCGTCAGAAGCGGCGGCTGCAGCAGAGGTTGCGTTCCGTCCGGCCCGACGACAATCTCTTCTCAATACTAAAAAATCCGCTGACCGTTTTTAAAAACTATTGCGTAATTGTAGAAGAAGAACGCGCTTTTTTTTCCGCGGTTATTATTATTATTATTATTATTATTATTATTATTATTTTTTATTATTATTATTATTAATAATTATTATTATTATTAATTAATTATTATTATTATTATTATTATTATTATTATTATATATTTTATTATTATATTATTATTATTATTATTATTATTTTATTATTATTATTAATATTTATTAATCCTTTCTATTAATTAAATTAAAAATAGGGGAAAAGAAAAGCAATTAAGTTTTTTTCTTTTTATTATCTTTTTTTCCTTACATTTATATAAAAAAAATACATTTATTTTGTACAAAAAAATACACATTTACAATATTATATATATATATAATATATCTTATATAAGTATATAATATATATTAGTATAATATATATATATATATATATATATATATATATATATATATATATATTAATTACAAAGGAAAAAGTTAGCATAGAGGTTCGAGAGGACCTCTGTATCCGAAAGGTATAGTTCGAGCTGTGTTTATAATAAGAGCCCTCTTTGTTGAAGTCATTCTCAGCTTCTTTGTTCCTTTTCTGATTGATACCTCTCCTTTCTTAGTAGCCCTAAAAGTCATTGAAGGAGTTTTAACTTCCCTATATCGTCCGCTTGTATTCACATACGGTTTATCTGAATCATCTAGATTGAAAACCATATTATGAAGGGTGGGAGCTCCTTCCTTTTCTATCATTTGTTTAATTGCAATTGCTGTTAGGTCCTTATCTTTTATCGAGTTGTAATACTCTTCAGCACCCATAAGCCATTCCCGCACTACGTTTTCAGCATCTGTATCGACTTTATCTAACACTATTTTCAACATACCGTAAAAATTGATAATATCACTACTCGTATTACTCAATGTTAAACCCTTAGCTTTCAGAATATGGTCTACTTCACCATTGTTTTTTAGCAATCGAACTGCATAAGATTTAGGTCCAGTGCAAACAAAGCTGTCGGCTGTAATACCAGCACCGATTTCGTCTGTCAAATCCCCAAGGAACCTTCCTGTTTCGGGTACGTGATCACCTTTTTTGGCTACAAAGATGCAACTGTCGGTGTCACAATACAATACCCTTTGGCCCAGTTTTTCCATGAGTTTGTACAATTTGACTCTTGCATGAGCTGTAGTGAACGCTGCGATAGCTAGATTTGTAGACCTTGAAGTATTATAAGCATAAGCAGTGTATCGTACAGAAACTATATGTTTTTGCCCAGCTACCACTACATTTTCGATTTCCAAATCGGCCTGCTTTGCCAATGCCCAGACTTCGGCGTCACTATGACATATGATGTCTTCTGTAGCAGGTGCGCGTTCCGCCATTTTTCCCCAAAGAGAATTAAGACATAACTTGGCAATGAAACGGAGACCTGGATTGTTCTTGATATTAGCCTTATCTAGTTTAACACCTTCAATTCTTTCAAAAGCCCTAATGAAAATATCAACTTCAGGATCAGTGATACCGGTGATGCCTTCAGGGAACCCTGAAGCATCAGTATTTTGCAATTTCAGGGAATGCTTTCCACGTAGTCGGCTGAACAAAGCAACCAATAGGTTAATTTCCATTTCGAAAGATGCTTGGTAATCCTTGTATATTTCCACGCCAATTTTTAGTCTCTGGTGTTGTGGTAAAACCCGTAATCTCGCGTTGCCTATCAGTATGAGTACACAAACCTTCGTATCCTTCTTTTGCAGACGTTCGACATAGAGTAAATATTTATCTTTCTTTATATCTACCTGGTAAAACAGGAATGTATAAGTTTTGAGGAGGTAAAACACAAACGTAAGCCACCCCGAAATATTTCTCAGGCATGTTTGCTATGTATTCGGGGATGCTAGGGATTTCTCTTCCTACAAGTTTCTCAGGGATACTTGTAGGGAACTCTTGAAGATTTTTGAACCAGGGGTACAACGATGTGAAATCTAAGTAATAAATTTTTGTTAGCAACCGTCTGTGGGAGGGTAGTAACAACACAAAAGGTCTGTACGCCTCGCGTACAGAGCAGTACCATAATAAGTCTATGATTGGCGACACTTTACCTATTCTATTGACATAGGGTTTCAGAAGTTCCGTACCTTCTTCTTCTTCTTCGTCAGGGTCAGCGTGAAGTATTCTTACCGTTCACTCATCTTTCATTTTTTTTCCATTCGCATTCCCATACCCTCACAACTTCAAACCGCTGCTCTTCTGTACTTGGATTCTTGCTTGGAGATAGTCACTTTATATACCTGTCCAGATGGAACACCGTCTATGTTTCTTAGTTTATCCGTCCCACGCACAGTTCTGATGCCCCATGCCAAATACAACCATGGAACAAGTACACTATGCGTTTCTTTTCCACTGGTCTAGCACCGGATGCAGATGCAGCCTCATCCATTTCCCTCCATCTCTATTCATTCAGGGGTTTCAATTGGTTGTCTACTTGAATCTGTCTGAGAGTGACAAAAGCATCTCCGTCAATAGATGTATAATCGCCAACAGGGACCTCTGTGTATCCATCAGGATGTACGTGTTTATTCTTAAGTTTAAACATGCGCTCACCACCATTCCGGGCATGAGTTATCCTTTGACCAGTATACTTCTTCATGAACGCTACCCACCGAATACCTTCATACGAATAACATTTCTCTCCGTCTCGACTGATATGAGCAACAGTATCAGATTTCATATAATGTTTTAAAAACTCTAAAACAAAGTGAAGCAATAGTACAACATTCTGTTAAACAATCTATTTGGAACATTTCAATGAACATCTTTCGGAATTTTTCAAAACTTCGCCGTAAAATGTCGACGTCCTGTACACAATATTTAGTGCAGGATGAAACGCTGAATAGGTGCAAGTTGACAAGCAACATGGAAAATAAAGAAGAAAGGCGTAGGATCGGAACATCACAAGAACAGGAAGGAGAGGCAGAGAGAATAGAAATATTAGAGAACGACAAGAAGTTGATGTTGTCAGAGAACTCCTCTGTTCAACAGATTACGAAAGAAGACATCTTGATTCAGAAAGTTATGTCTGTCGTTACGAAATTAGTTTTAGAAAAGATTCAAAATCTATGTCGGACATATTCTCAAAGTTATAATATTGGCTCAATAGAGAAAACTTCAATAAGTAAGGAATCAGTAAGGAAATCTGCAGCAATGGATATACCAGCTGAGGATTCAATGCATAATTTCGCTAATGATACTAAAATTGAAGAAGGAGCTGAAAATGATTATGAATCTGTGGAAGGACCTAAAGATATGTATTTAGATGAGTCGAAAGAGGAGAGAAATTTAAATCTTGGGAAAGTTAAAATGGAAAGGATCCTTGAACAACTACCTGAAAGAAGAAGTGAAAGAGAAATATCCATCTTATGTAAAGGTTCTGAACCTCTCAAAGAAAATTCAAGGGGAATGGAATCCAAACAATGGAAAAGGTCAAGTGATTTAGAGCTAGTGAAAAGTAAGTTGGAGAACGAAATGCCCGCCAATGAAGAAGCGAATGTACTTTATAAGGAAGAGAGGAAAAAAGAGAAAGAAGAACTAGAGATAAAGTTAGAGGAAGAAGTTAAATGGCGCAAAGAAGGATTAGCGATTAAAGATGATGAAAAGATGAAAATGGTGGGGCAGGTAAAAACTCATTCAGAAGAAGCATCATCATATCTTCATCTTGGCGATAATATTTCGTCGGACGATTGCTCTTTGGTTCAAGTTGGGAAATGTAAAGGAAAATTAATGTTTAGGCTTAAAAGAAAAGCCCGGTTTTCCTTCTGAACAAGGGAGTGTGTTGCATGAAGTGAATTGTTATAATCAAGATTATGAGCTTCGCGGAAAGAAAATACAAATTACATTATTTTGGAATATTTATAATTTTTGCGAAATTAATTTGCTTAAAAATAATTTCATTCGAAATTATTTTGCAAAATGGAAATATTTTTTATTAGAATAAAGTTATTTACTTTATGGGAAAAGGAAAGCTAAAAGGAAACTTCGCACGTTGATATCCTAGATACCGCCGAAGAGTATAAATGTAAGGTAAATAATTCCCACGGGTCGGTGGTCATAGATCATTGGTCGGTGGTTGTGAATCGTTGGTGGATCTCTCATTCAAAATTCATCGTCTGGAAGCCAAACCAATCTTTCGTTCAAATCTCATCGTCTGATGATTGTGTTGCTATCGATCGTTCATCGATCTGGTCATTGAGAAAGTTTAAAAGACTTTGTGCGAGGAATATTTATAAGGACTGTTGTGAATAGCGAATGTCAGTAGCTATTATTTTAGAAGAATATTTATATATTGTGACCTAGAGTCCTTGACCTCTGAGAATATTTGACGTGACCTGAAGTCACATAAGAAGAACGATTTATCTATTGTTGAGAGAGATCAATTGAGAAGTAATTTGTGAATTCATTATTCAACTAGATAATCAGAAAAGTCCAACCTTGGTCCGAGGACATTCTATGTTTACAGGACTATCAGAAGCAAAATCGTGGGAATTTACGAATCGTTTAGAAATTCTTGTATCTGAGATTACGATCTGCGAGATAAGTCATACTTAAGGCAAACAGATTCTTTTATTTGGATTTATATTTAAAGAATTCCGGGAATTGTCACTTTTTTATTTACCTGATATCCCGTCTTGTGACAATTAATTGGGGCCTGTGTCCGGAAGAACTTCTAAAAGAAGAGAAGACATACTGCGGTCACTGTCTTGAGAGGAGAGAAGATAGCTTCTAAAAGAAGAGAAGCGATAATTAATTGTGGAAATTTAAATTGGTCGTCCTGTGTCCGGGATTGCTTCTGAAAATGGATTACGTCTTGTTGGCGAAATTCGCCCAGGAACTAAGCTGAAAAGGGAAACAGCCCGATAATTTATAAAGGAAGAGAGAGAAGCTGCTAAAGATGCAGCTGAAAGAGAAGCTGCCAGAGAAGCTGCACAAAGAGAAGCTGCTAAATAAGCAGATGAAAGAGAAAGAGAAGCTGCTAAAGAAGTAGCTGAAAGAGAAGCTGCCAAAGAAGCTTCACAAAGAGAAGCTGCTAAAGAAGTAGCTGAAAGAGAAGCTTCCAGAGAAGCCGCACAAAGAGAAGCTACTAAAGAAGTAGCTAAAAAAGTAGCTGCCAGAGAAGCTGCACACAGAGAGTATGAGCTTGAGCTCAGAAGGCTTGAATTACAAGCAAGCAACACCAGTCACTTACATGTTACGAATATTAACGACGGCAAGGCAAGAGTACCTAAACTTCCCCCCTTCGCTGATAACAGAGATGAGATCAACTGTTACTTGGAACGGATTGAAAGATTCGCCGAGATTAATGAATGGGATAGTGGGAATTGGGCATCACATCTCAGTGCTTTACTGACAGGAAAAGCCCTCATTGCGTATTCCCGTATTCCGAAAGAGGATTCCAAGGACTACGATAAATTAAAGAACGCTCTACTCCTGTGTTATAATCTAACTGAAGACGGGTATAGGCAAAAATTTAGAAGCGCAAAAGCTTATAGCGATGAAAGGCCTATTCAGTTTATTGATAGATTGAAAAATTACATGATAAAGTGGACAGAGCTTGCCGAAATCAATAAAGATTTCGTTGATATTGTAAATTTAATAGTGGCCGAGCAGTTCTTAAACACATGTCCTAAAGAACTAGCGACCTTTTTGAGGGAGAGGAAAATCAATAAAATTGATATCAAAGCCCAAGAGGCATAGAATTACCTCCATGCTCATAATAAGAATTTGTCGTCAGTAATATATAAAGAAGACATATCAGAGAAAGAGAGGAAAGGTGTGGATGAAAACAACAACAACTTTGAAAAGTCAAAGCCCCAGTCAACGTGCTTCAGATATGGTAAAAGTGGTCATAAAGCTATCGAATGCAGGACCCTTACAGAAGAGATAGCCAATATAGAAACTATAATAGCAACCGCATTAACAGCAACTGGAGTGAGGGCCCAAAAAGAGCGGCCGCCGCTATAACGAGAGATGATCACAAGACCACGAAGCGAAATAAAGATTATACCTCTGACGCTATATCAACGCTTGAAGGTAAAGAACCCGATGATGATGAAGACGTCATGAAGTATGCGGGTAAAAACAATAGAATCGCTTTAGCTTGCGGCAGAACAATACCTGTCGTCAGAATCGCTTGCGTAAAGAGCAAAAGCGCAAGAGCGAATGTAAAGAAAATGATGCCTGTAGTCAGGGCTGCGATGCCGGAGCCGGGAGCCGGAGCCGGAGCCGGAGCCGGGAGATGTAAGGTGGATCTAAGATATATAATATATATATTATATATATATTATTATATATATATATATATACTATATATATATCTATATATATATATATATTATATATATATATATATATATTTTATATATATATATATATATATATATATATATATATATATATATATATATATATATATATATATATATATATATAGTATATATATATATATATAATATATATATATATATATATATATATATAATATTATATATTCATATATATTATATATATATATATTATATATAATATATATATCGGTGAATAGGTCGAATCCGTCAACCTTTGGATTTCGAATCCGAATCCGAATCCAAAAATCCGAATGCAGCACCTACGAAATGCCCGAATCGCGAATCCGTGTGTTGGAAATTCTTGAATCGAATCCGAATCCGAATCCAGTGTAAAAAGCTTGAATCCGAATCCGAAATCCGAATCCGGATTCGAATCCTTGCCAATGATTTTTTTATTAACATTGAAGTACAACGCAAGCGCAAATTTTGCTATTTCTTTCAAACATTTATGATATATAAAAAGAATTGTTTTTTCATTTAAAATTTCTTTTCTTCTTTTATAATGATTTATTTAATGTTAAAATAACCTTGTGATATATCTATATTTGCCTTATATTTTATGTAAAGTAGATTATCTATACTAATTTGAAATTTAATATGTATATTATATATATATATATATATTATATATTATAATATATAATATATATATATATATACGGATGATTTGGAAAATTATGGTAAAAATTTTGGTAACTGATAAGAAATAAAAAAAAAAGTAAAAGTTTTTTATAAAGGCATGACGTAATGTGCTTTAGTTTTCCGTCTGGCTGTCTGTATGTGTTTTTTTTACTAAATATTTTATTCTTGTATCTACGAAACCAAGAAGGTTACAAACCCTATATTTGGGGTGAGTACTGTTGTGTGTATTGCTAATGACGACAAAAAGAAGTATCAAATTTACTATAAATTTAAAATGGCGGCCGTTAAAAGTATTTGAGGCGATATTCCATGAAAGCGGATGAACTTAGGTTAAAATGTTAAAGAACCAAAAAACACCCTATTGTTGTAGGCAGAATCAAATGGTATAACACTTAAATAATTATGACTATTAATAAGGGAGAATGTAAATTTTAGTAATTGGAAACATCTCATTTAAATAATAACAACTTTTCCACAAACAGCTACTTCTTTCATTAAACATTTCAGCACATTGTTGACCAAAACAACCAACCACTGTATACAATAAATGCATTGTGTTTGTGTTACACATTACAATGTAACTCATTGCCTGTGTGTGTCTCTTACGTGTTTTTTTCGTTATTGAATATAATTACCACGTGTATTCATACTCTGACTAGCTGACATGCATCTAATGTATGAGATGGCACGCTGCAATAGTTTCTGGCAGCAAAGACGTTTGTAACCAAGAGAAATGTTCAACACGAATGTTTTTCCAAGCCGCAAGGTTTTTTGCACTATTCATTCAACGCCTGTCCTGAAACCAGGATATTTGCAGGTTCAAAGAAACCACACCTATGCAAGGCAGACCTCCGAATCTACTAGGACGTGTTGATATTAGAAGAATTAGTTCTTAATGAAAATTTTTTTGAGCATCCTGAAAAGAGCATGCGAGAATTGTACTACAGTTTAATTCAAACCAATCTAATACTTGGAGGTTACTTCACCGAGCAACAGTTACACCAGTACCACGTCCATCAGGTGCATACTCTATTGCCACGGTGACTATGCTCCTCGTGTTGTTATTTGTCAATGTTTTTTGACAAATGTATTGACCCAAACTTTTTAACGAAAGTTTTATTTACCGACCGAGGCTCACTTTTACAAGACAGCTATCGTTAACGTTCATAACGAACACATTTGGGCAGAACCAGAATCCTCATGCCATTAAACAGAATCGTTTCGAGAACTAATGCACGTTTCCAAGGTCAATCAAAGCGTACAATGCCAGGTGTAAGGATTTTACAAATATTTAAGGTGTTATTATAAATATATTACCAATAAAAAAAAATTTTTTTTTTTTCAAGTTTCTTCGATGAAATTACTTGCTGAATCAAAAATGTTTTTATTTTCCTGTAATGTTATAGTTTTCTAGTTACATGCCTGAACTCTTCGGGATGCTGGTCCCACATACCAAATTGGTGGAATTGGCGAATTTGGCAACACTACACCATTTCCCATTTTTCTTTTTAGCAGATGTTTCCTCCACGTATTTTGTATGTTGTTAAGTATGGTTTGGATATTAGTAGAGTATATGTGTAATTATATAATATATAATCATATATTATTATATATATATATATATATATATATATATATATATATATATATATTATATATAATATATATATATATATATAAATATATATATATATATATAATAATTATATATATATTTATATTAATATATATATATATATATATACATATATATATATTATGTATATCTATATATATTATATACTTATATATTATACGTATATATATATATATATATATATATATATATATATATAGTTAAAAATAATATATATAATATATATATATATATATATATATAATATATATATATATATATGTATATATATACTATATTTATAATATATATCATATATATATATATATATATATATATATATATATATATAATATATATATTATATATATATATATATAGTATATATATTATATATATATATAATATATCTATATTATATGGTATATATTATATATATAATTATATATATATATATATATAATATAATATAATATATATTATATATATATATATATATATATATTATATATATATCTTATTATATATATATATATATGATACTTGCGTTGTGGTACCCTCCTTCTTTCCGGCCACATCTGTTTTGTGGAACTCATCTGCTTTCTTTTATTTTCCTCCTCGTTATATTCAATCCTTCCTCTATTTTAAATCCCGCGTCGCTGCGGCCTAAATTCACCTGAGGGAATGCGTTAGGCAAGGGAACAGGGTGGGTTTACTTTCCATTAATTTTTAATGTTTTTTCTTTATGTAATTTTTTTTTTTTTTATTTATTTATTTTTTTTTGGCCCCCCCTCCGTTTGAAAAGGGCATTGCCGTGAGTGGTGGTATCATTAAAACAAAAAAAAAAAAAAAAAATATATTATATATATCAATATAAATATATATATATATATATATATAATATATATATATATATATATATATATATATAATAATATATATAATGTTATATATATATATATATTATATATTATATATATATATATTATATAATTATATATATTATATATATTATAATAATATTAATTCATTTTAATAGGTTTATATTCGAAATTATAATTTTGCTATAACATAATATAGGAATAATTATTATAACAAAAAGTATTATATGCTGTCTAGATCTTTATAATGCCCACGTCAGTGTAAAAATAGCCTTAACCTATTTTTGTTATGTTGTGGAGAACTTACATTTAAAACGCAACAATGTAGCTTGTCACCACTTAGTTAGAAAGGCTTGTGAATTGTAGTTTGGATGTAAGTTTGGGGACGCAGGATAAGTCCTGGGCTCCATATGTATACTGCAATTC
>JABUQX010061840.1:40000-51220 GCA_015478945.1 Trachelipus rathkii
ATATATATTATTATAATATTATATATATATTTACCATCTCCCATGTAGGCTTTCCAACCCTGTCAGTTGACCAGCATTTTCTTAATTTGGCCAACAGAAACACTTGAATCCTTAGCACCTCTTAGACAAACGTCTCTCGGGCCAATGGTTTCCGATTTAGTCCTTGAGTTATACCTCAGGTAAAGGGTTTCTACAATTTTTTCGAGTTGGAACTAGCATCTTCTTCCATTTAGCCTCGAAACTCGTTTCCCAGAGTTTTCAGAAGATCGTGCCTCTAGGTCATAAGATTCCAATGCTGGCCCAGGAGTTCTGCAAGCATAATAGTAAAGGAACGGGTTGCTAGCCCTGTCGTCGCCTGAACTATGCGAAAGAAAGAAAGTTTTCAATATGTCACGGACTGTCGCGAAGTATTCGCATTCTTAATATAATTGAGGAGATCACCTCCAATTCCTTATATTCCAATATTGCCAATTACACAATCTGTAGGACACAAAGCATATATAGTATATAGTTATTATATACTAATAATATATATATCTATATATAGTATATATATATATATAGTAATAGTATATATATATATATATATATAATATATATATAATATATATATATCATATATATATATATATTCACTTTTTCAGAAATTTGCTTATGTATACTTATTATTCAATAATAAAAAGGTTCGGTAGTTCTATAGATAACTTTAATTAATTAAGTGTAATATCTTTAGAAAAATCATGTCAATTAAACCAAAACCGAAAACACTTCATGTACTTAAATATATTGCTCAATCTTAAGATAAAAGCACTTTCATTTGTCGATATGAAATAGTTAACATAGTTGATGGAAAGCAGTTAGTTCGACCATGCATGAAAGTCTACCTAGCTACCAGTTGTTCATGGGATCACAATACATCTACTTGATCATTTAAATTAATGCGACATTTAAAACGCTCTCATGCAGACATTGCTGCAATTGTTAATAAGAAAGGTGAAGCTAAAGGTAACCAGGATAAACTTTTAATTTCAAAAACTCAGACTAACTTGGAAACGTTTTCAGTTGCCAAAATCTTGTTATGTTTATGTCAAGTGAAAAATTCAAAATACAATTGATTTTAATGGTTGTTAAAGATAGTGACCCGTTGGTTTTCTTTGCAAGACCAGATTTAAAGCACTGTGTGGAGACATGGCCTCGAAACTGGAAGTCCCTTTAGACTGAAAATATTTGTAAAATAGTTCTAGAAGAAACGGATAAGCAAAAAAAATAAACTTAAAAATTGCATAAAGGGACACTTTGTGCATTTAAAAATGGATGCTTACACATGGGTAAAGCTAACTTATTTTGTCAATAATATTAGATATATGGACGAAGATAAAAACAATATTTCCAAAACGTTAGCAGTAAAAGATACCAAATCGCAATAATTTCAGGCGAATATATGCTCAAGAATTTATTACTGACGTTTTAAAAGAATTCGAAATAACAAGAGGCAAGTAATTAGCTTAGTTACAGATAACGCATCAAACATGATCAGTACGATTGAAAAGTTAAATAAGAAAAATGAGGATGAGAAACAGGAAGCTGGTAAATGTGATACTGATTTTATTGAATGTCAAAACGAAGTAATGGTTGTTTTCAGAATAAACTTGATAAAGATTAATGAACAATACATCCGATGACGCTACATTGCAAACACCATGAGATGTGGAGTTCATCCTTTAACAGTTAGTAGTCCGTGGATGGTCCTTTCACAATCTCATAACAGCAAATCCTATGAGCAGGCGAGACAAATAGCTATAAAAACCTAACCAAAATTAAGGGAGGCCTAATAGAGTCAAGCTGGAAAAGTAGCAACCTTAGGTCAAGAGACAAGATGGGGAAGTACATGTCTTGTGCTCTAAAGGCTTCTGCAACTAAAAGATTATAGTAGTAGCATGATGGCTGCGGTACTCAACCTGAACCTTTCTCTCTCTACAGTCAGTGGGAGCAAATTGAAAACCCATCGAAGAAGATTATTAAACATCAATATTTTACAACATAAAATGCTCAATCAGAAGACTTGATTGCAGGAAAAATTTTTATAGAGAATTGATTTAGCAAATGACAAAGAATTCCATGGAGAAAGATGGGAAAGAATGGTTAACTGAAAATAAAATAGCTTTTGTCGGTGGCATCTTTGTTGCAGAATCTTTCTTCAGGGAAGCTGAAGATCTATATATTATATATATATATATAAGTTGATATATATAATATATATATATATATATATAATATATATAGTTTATATATATATATATATATATATATATATATATTATATATTATATATATATATAGTAGTATAATAATAATATGTATAAAACTGTTTTGAATAAATTTATGTTACATATGTTCAGGCTGTTCATAGTTCAAGGAGGAATTATTTTAAATTTTAGTATGAAACTAAAATATAAATTTTTAATGCTTTTTAGAAAAAAAGAATACAATATGATTGGGTAATGTACTAGGCAGTTTCATGGCGTTGGAAAGAGAATTATATTAAAATTTAGGAAGAAAATGAATTATACTTTTTCTGTATTTCTTAAAATTCTTATTTTCTATAAAATATTTTGTTTTTAATTCTAAGTTAATGAAGATATCTTTAACAAACATTTAATTTCTTCATACCATAAAAATTTTGTAACAGAATTAATGGAGAAGGAATTATAACTAACTAGGGATCAGAGCCGGATCCGGAGTCGGAGCCGGTAATTTAAAAGTGCTGGAGCTGGAGCCGGAGTCGGAGCCGGGTAATTTTAAAATGCTACAGCCGGTGCCGGAGCCGGAGCCGGAGCCGGAACCGGGTAATTTTAAAATGCTGGAGCCGGAGCCGGAGCCGGAGCCGGAGTCGGAGCCGGAAAAAAATTTGTCGGCTCCGCAGCCCTGCCTGTAGTCAGCGGAAAAATCAATAGAGCCGTCGGAATGTATTGAGAGACACAGGTTGCGATGGTGTTATTGTCAAGAGGAAATACGTTTCGACAGATCAAATAACTGGAAAGAGAAAACAGATATTGCTGATCGACAATGCGATTAGAGACGCACCTGTAGCCGCGATCGACCTCGATACGCCATATTACACAGGGCGTGTTGAAGCGGTAGCCCTCGATGACGCCATTTATGATCTGATAATTGGAAATATTCCGGGCGCGAGGAATGCGGAGAATCCTATTGAAGAAGCGAAAACGTCGTATGCGAACGTACCGACTAACTTGCAAAATGAAGAATCCGCTGCGCTTGAAAGTACTTGACAGCCGGATAAGGATGAGGTCACCCGGGAAAAGTTTATAGAGCTTCAACGGGAGGATGAAACGCTGAATAGATGCATGTCGACAAGCGACATGGAAAACAAAGAATAAAGGCGTAGGATCGGAACATCACAAGAACAGGAAGGAGAGGCAGATAATAAAACCTCTCAGCATACTGAAAGAATAAACAAGTTGTCTGCGGAAAATGAAAGCCTACGTGAGTCCTTAAACAAGAAGGATAAAGAAAACAAAGCTTTGAAGAAAGATTTAAAAGAGAGAATAGAAATATTAGAGAACGACAAGAAGTTGATGTTGTCAGAGAACTCCTCTGCTCAACAGATTACGAAAGAAGACATCTTGATTCAGAAAGTTATGTCTGTCGTTACGAAATTAGTTTTGGAAAAGATTCAAAATCTTAGTCGGACATATTCTCAAAGTTATAATATTGGCTCAATAGAAAAAAACTTCAATAAGTAAGTAATCAGTAAGGAAATCTGCAGCAATGGATATACCAGCTGAGGATTCAATGCATAATTTCGCTAATGATACTAAAATTGAAGAAGGAGCTGAAAATGATTATGAATCTGTGGAAGGACCTAAAGATATGTGATTTAGAGTTAGTGAAAAGTAAGAGAACAAATGCCCGAATATGGAAAAAAGAAAACAAAAAGATATCCACTAGCGAAATTAACGCGATGAGCACAGACGCAGGCTTTAAAGTGAGGAAGATTAAATTCAGCAGGAAACACAGGAGATGGAAGAGAATTCCACAGAACAGATGTGGCAGGAAAGAAGGAAGCACCGCAACGAACTAGCCTGGAGTTACCTACATCAACCACAAACTCGTGCGCAGAACAAGCACCCCTTGGTGCTACGCAGGGCGTCGTAAAGTGGGTGGTAAGCGAGTGGTAAGTTCCTTCGAACCTGCCGCTGCAGTACCTATAGAAAAGAGATAAAGCACAGCACATCGCGCCGCAAAGAACAGAACAGTTTTATAAGCTATTTTGGCCTTTTGACTCGACCTGTCAAAAGCCGCTGTGAACCAAGAGCCCCTCAGATATGAGAACAGTACTCCATACAAAAAAGGATGAGGTTTTTGAAAGTTGGAGTAGCTGAGAAGAAGGAAAAAATCTCCGATGTCTAAACAGAACTCCCAGTTTTCCTTTGAGGCGCCCTAGCAACCGTTTGTGATGTGAGGTTTCCAAACTTTTTTAGTTTATGTTAAGGCCCAAGGATGTTTATATGTCAAACAGGAGAGACGAGAGAACCGTCCGAAAGAAGATAGGAAAGTTGGAAGATGTTTAGAGAGGGAGATTTGTAGAAGTTGAGTTTTTAAAGAAATTGAATTCACAAGGTTTAGAACGACACCCAATCGGAAATTTCTATGCCAGATCAGCGAGAATAGAATCGGAAAGATTAAGACGAGAGGCAATTCGAGAAGTAAAAAAGAGGGAGCAGAATTGAAATGAGTTGAAGAATGAAGGGTCGAGTCATCGGCATATGAGTGGATGAGTTAGATGTGCAGGTGAGAAGATCATTAATGAAAAGTTAAGAATAAGTAGGAGATAAGACAGAACCCTGAGGAACACCCTATTACAGAAAAGAAGAAGCAAGTCGCTCCATCAACAGCAGCCGATATTGAGCGACTTGAAAGAAGCTTAGACATAAGTAGCAAAGAGAAGGAGAAAACCCAAGGAGGGGAAGCTTTGGAAGAGCAGCGACGGCAATGCCATACCACGGTCAAATGCTTTTGGATATGTCAAGCGCCAACGCACGCAAGTCTCCCGTAGTTCCTAAGTGCCGGAAAACCATAATCGGTTAAATAGGAAAGTATACCACCAGTAGACCTCGAACGCCGAAAGCCAAACTGGCGATCGGAAAGAAGAGAATGCAGATTCAGATGGTCTAAGAAGTGAGAGTTAAGAAGGGTTTCAAGATCTTAGATAGAATACAAGTTAGAGCTATAAGGGCGATATAGTTAGAAAGGATCAGAGCGGCTTTCTTTTTCGGAATAGGTTGGACATGTGCCTGTGCTTCAACACTGAGGAAAGTGTTAGTATTGAAGACAATAGAGAATATAGTTGAGCGAGGGGAGGGGCCAGCTCGAAGCACACTCCCCCAAAACTCGGGGAGGGATGCAATCCGGGCCCCCCGCCTTCCTATGCGTTCAAATTCAGGAGCCCATGCACCGATCAAATGTAATCACAGCAAAGACCATAGAACACCTGAGAGGAGAAGTTGAGGGGAAGGAATGCCAGAATCGTCCAGGGTTGAGTTAGAGGAAGATAGGAGGCCGAAGAATTGGCCTTTTCAGTGAGAGTTAGCAACAGAGCCATCCGAATAGAATAAGAGGAAGGAAAGGCAGATTTAATATACAGTTGTTAGAGATGTTTTTGGCAAGAAGCCTGAAGATTTGTCAGTAGGAGAACCAAGAGGTTAGCGCACCTTTTGTTTTGATGAAAGCCCGCTTTGCTCGTCGAAGAGTATCCCTGCATTTCTAGCTGAATGAAAATTTAGAGAGAGTGATAGGAGAGCGAAAATTTTTCCACCCCGATAAGCGCTGTCTCTTAGCCTGATGGCCAGAGAACAGGCACGAATCGAACCATGGATAATGAGGAGAGAAAGACTTAGTCGAAGAAGGGAACATGAACGCCTGCTCATCCGTCACGATTAAGCTCCCCTAAATGGCAGAAGCAGAACGTCATCAGAGTCAAAGCAATCATTCAATTATAATTAGCGTAGAAGCGACGCAAGCCCCCGCAATCACCCCGATCAAAGTGCAGAAAAAAAACGCGTAGGGCCAGGATGGAGCTGTTGGAGAGGAAAGTATAAACTCTAAGAGATATACGGTTGTGGTCAGATTTACCAATAGGAGCGAAGCTAGTGTATTTATAGAGAGAAGGACTAGTGTGAAACATAGGTAAGTGTGTTCAAGCATTGGTTGGGACACCTGAATGTGTGTAGGTTCTTTTGATTAGTTGCTCCCAGATCGTTGAGATGCTGAATGATTCGGCCTCCTCCCCACTTATATCAGTATGGAGGATCCCCACCATTCAGTGTTGTGTACATTGAATATCCCCTAATAGAGGACCTCAGTTTGGATGAGAAGATATAACAGTCTCGTGAGAGGTAGTAAGATATTCAAAGAAAGAGTGAAAATCTGTTCTGTTAGGAGAACAGTAGCAGAAGCACAAGATTATTGTAGTAGAAGGAAGAAAGATTTTGAGCCACAGAGCATCGAAGTTAGGCGATTCGAGATTCACGAGACGTGTTACAGGAGTATTAATGTTTACATAGGCACACACTCCACCCTTCAGACGGAAATTATGAAATAAGTTATAGTTAGATACGTTAAACGAGTTAGAGGGTGAATTCTTAGCCATCTGAGTCTCAGACAAGAGCAAAAGGTTAGGGTTAGAGTTAGATAGGTGATATTCCACAGAGGCAAAGTTAGATTTTAAGCCGCGGATGTTGGTAAAGTTAATAGAAAGCCCACGCCTATCTTTATGCCTAAAGATATGTATTTAGATGAGTCGAAAGAGGAGAGAAATTTAAATCTTGGGAAAGTTAAAAAGGAAAGGATCCTTGAACAACTACCTGAAAGAAGAAGTGAAAGAGAAATATCCATCTTATGTAAAGGTTCTGAACCTCTCAAAGAAAATTCAAGGGGAATGGAATCCAAACAATGGAAAATGTCAAGGGATTTAGAGCTAGTGAAAAATAAGTTGGAGAACGAAATGCCCGCCAATGAAGAAGCGAATGTACTTTATAAGGAAGAGAGGCAAAAAGAGAAAGAAGAACTAGAGAGAAAGTTTTAGGAAGAAGTTAAATGGCGCAAAGAAGGATTAGCGATTAAAGATGATGAAAAGATGAAAATAGTGGGGCAGGTAAAAACTCATTCAGAAGAAGCATCATCATATCTTCATCTTGGGAAATGTAAAGGAAAATTAATGTTTAGGCTTAAAGGAAAAGCCCGGTTTTCCTTCTGAACAAGGGAATGTGTTGCATGAAGTGAATTATTATAATCAAGATTATGAGCTTCGCGGAAAGAAAATACAAATTACATTATTTTGGAATATTTATAATTTTTGCGAAATTAATTTGCTTAAAAATAATTTCATTCGAAATTATTTTGCAAAATGGAAATATTTTTTATTAGAATAAAGCTATTTACTTTATGGGAAAAGGAAAGCTAAAAGGAAACTTCGAACGTTGATATCCTAGATACCGCCGAAGAGTATAAATGTAAGGTAAATAATTCCCACGGGTCGGTGGTCATAGATCATTGGTCGGTGGTTGTGAATCGTCGGTGGATCTCTCATTCAAAATTCATCGTCTGGAAGCCGAACCAATCTTTCGTTCAAATCTCATCGTCTGATGATTGTGTTCAGTGTTTCTTTCAGGCATACCTCCGGGGGGGCTTTGCCCCCCCGGAGACAGTCAAGTGCCCCCCTGGAGAAAATCGAGCATGAATTAATTTTTGCCGTAAATTACAAAATAAAGCAAATAAACATAAGTATGATTAAATGTATATTAAATAGCGATAAATAATAAAATCAGCCAGAATGCATGGAAACATGCTAGATATGGCCATAAAATAGCAAAGTTGTTAATTCTGACTTCTGAGAAAATGGGTATTGCTATAGAAATTTCTTTCGGAAAAGGTCCTATTAGTTAAGAGTGTCTTAGTTAATATATATTTATTAGTGTTTTTTTCTCATGATATATATATATATATATATATATATATATATATATATATATATATATAATATATATATATATATATATATATATATATATATATATATATATATATATATTATGTAGAGAAAATAGGTATGGCTATATATATATAATATATATATAATATATATATATATATATATATATATATATATTATATATATAGTATATATATATATATATATATATATATATATATATATAAGTTTTAAAATTAATACATAGAATCATGCGTCTGGCAGAGTAGCTTTTATAAGTGTAATATTGACCACAAATGCACAAGGCGGCAAAGGTAGTTTTTCCCACTTAAATTTTCTCCGAGAAAAACTTTGGGAAAAACCGGGTAAAAAGTCACGGAAAAAACAAGAAACAAAAAAAACAAAAACAAAAGGGATGCCGTAAAAAAATAATTATAATTTTAAATTATCATTTATTTAAAAAAATATAATAAAATGCATACATATTTATAATATATATATATATATAATATATATACTATTATAATATATAATCTATATAATAATATATATATATATATATATATATATATATTATATATATATTATATATATAATATATATATATATATATTATATATATTTATATATAATATATATATATTTTACTATGTATATATTATATATTATGATATATATATATATTCTAATATATATATAATATTATAAATATATATAATATATATATAATATATATATATATATATATATAATATATATATATATATAGTATATATATATATATATATATCTCTCTTCTTCATCTACTTTTTTCGCCAAGATTGGGAGTAAAGGTGCCGTTCATCAATCGGAAGAAAAGCCGTATGGGGGGAGAATATGACAAAGTCGAAAGGAAAGCCCAGCCTTTCCGCCCTCTCTGTACCATTAATTAGTAACAACCGTCGCAATCAGAAAATCCAAACTAGATCATCACGAACCGCGACCGGATCTCATTATGGTAAACATCGCAAAGTGGTAAAAACAAAATTGCGCGATAATATTTTTCCTGTTTGGGGCGAAGTGATGAAATTTTCAGGGCATATGTAATGGGGCAAGATACATCTTTTTTACTTAATAATTTTTGTGTATACTCAAAGAATTTTTTAAAAAAATTTCGAAAAATATTTTATTTTGAAAATTTGTTCCAAGAACAAATCAAAAACTAATGCATATACAAAGAAATAATCTAATTAAAAAATGTGCATTTCCTCTGACTCAATAAGCTCTGAAAATTTCATCTACTTCGCCGAATAGAAAAATATTATCGCCGAATTTTTCATTTCAAAATTGAAAAAAAAGTGGGTTTGGAATTGGACACGCTGAGCAAAACTCAAAAAATCGAAAAAGTATTCTGTACTTTTTAAGATATGGACCTATTTCTATGAATATTTCAGTTTGAAGTCCTTCGAAAACAATTCTGGAAGTTGATACGAAGAATTTCAAAAACATGAAAATTGAAAATTCTGAAAGAATGACTACAGACACAGAAAACACTTGAAATCAACGTTTTAAAGGGCAAAAAAAAAGCTACATTTTGGTGTTTATATAGTCAAAATCGACTGAAAATTCCGAGTTTTATGTTCATTTTTAGGTGGGGCTGAAAATGGAACGCCGAAAATGGCCCCAAATTGGTTTTTGGCTCTTAAAAACGTGTAAAGATCAGAGTGATTAGGTCGAATACAGGAGGCAACCTTCTGTTATGTATGGAGAAGTTTGAGGAATGAAGTTGAAAAAACATTAAAAAAACATGTTTTAAGAGTAGTGGAAGGATAAAACCAGTAGAAACGTTCTTGTCAATTGTTAAAATACCCAATGGAAAAACAGAAAGTATTGCAAATGCTATTCATAAGGAGCTGACTGATCTTGATTTAAATTATGACATTATTACTTTTGAATTTGATGGTGCTTTTAATATAGCTGGAAAAGTTGGAGGTATAAAAAAAGGCTTTCAGAAGAGGCAAACAAAGAAGTTCTCTATATACACTGTAAACACTATTGTCCCTGGCAGCGCCCTCCTGCAGGAAATAAAAATCAAGAAGTTCAAAAATTTTTTTTTATATTTTGAAAGACATTTACAAACTGTTAGCAAGTTGCCAAAAAAAGAAAATATTTGGCATGATATTCAATTCATTAATCATGATCCAATCCTCAAGATTCCCGAATGCATTGAGTGAGATGGTTATTTCATTATAAGATAGTGAATGCTGTCTTCAGAAGCTTAAAGTCAATTTTGATGGCCTGTGAAGCATATCCACAAAGAAGGGACCATACCTTGCATTACTTGCAGGGGGCATCTTGCTGGAATCAGAAATGAAAGTTTCCTTGTCACATGTTTATGTAATGAACTGACTACCTTAGTGCACTCTCTCTATCTTAGCAATGTTTTTCTCAAAGAAGGTCTTTAGTAATGACCAAAGCATCCCCTAATTACTGAACAAAATTGCACCTGCAATATTTGCACATGCAGTGTTGGAGACGTCATAGTGACTTAAAAAAACGTTCGGTGTGAAATAATGGAGGAGTTTGCCTCTGAAGTTGCGCCTGATTTCTGATGAAGATAAGAAAAATGCATTTAAAAGGATGAAAATATACTGCGATAGTGTAAATCGAAGAAATTGAAGAAAGGTTCAACCGACAAATCAATTGATATAATGATTTTGCTAGTCGCTTTCAGACGTTTCAGTCATTAACAAAATTTACCGGATATTTGAAGTTAGAAAATTTTTGTGACAGATTTCCGATGTTTAATGAGGAAGGTGTACTAGCTGACCGGGACCTGAAATCCTTCATTTTTATATCAATTCCATGCTGGAAAGCGAAATATTTAAAGCAGATGAAAACCCTTGTCGAAATATTGGAAGGCCGGACGTGGGATATTTGCGAGTTACAAAAGCTCTGTGAAATCTTTCTTGTTATCCATGTAACGATAGCCTCGGTTAAAATATAGTTCAGTACTATGAACCGAATACTAAGTAAGACAAAAATAGAATGCTGCCAGAAACCTTAATGCATTGTATGATGATAAGCATCGAGGGGTCTGAGAATTCAACTGAGGATTTTCTAAAAAAAAACAGTAGACTTGTAATGCGACGAAGAAAACTCGTCGTATGCGATTCCTTTAAACTTACTTCTTTAATACCCCTAACTTACTAAGTACTAACGTCGGGATA
>JABUQX010061841.1:0-15290 GCA_015478945.1 Trachelipus rathkii
GAATGCAGGAGAGGGGATCGATATTCGTCCAGGTTAGAATTAATGAAAAAAGGAAGGCCGAAGAGATTAGCCTTTTTCGTAGGAGTTAGCTACAGAACCGTTCCAGCGAATAAGTTGGAGGAAAGGAGCAGATTAGCAACAAAACGTTATTAGAGATGCTTTTTCGCAAGCAGGCAAAATTTTCTTAATCATGTGAGAGCAAGTAGGTTTTCGCACTTTCTTTAGTGAAAGCGCGCCTTAGCCTGTCGAATAAGCTAGCCCTGCAACGATTTCCGAGGACAGAAATGGAAATTAGTAAGTGTGAGGAGAACGAGAGTTTTTCCATGTCCCGATTCAACGCCAAATGTCCTCTCTCAGCTGAACCGGAGCGAGAACATCCCCATTCGAACCAATGGCATGTTTGTGGAGAAAAAGATCTCAGTTGAAGAGGGAATAATCCGCTCATACCCCTCACAGATTTTACGCGTGCCCTACCTGTTTCAAGCTCGTGACCGAAGCGTCTCCGAGTCATAAGCAAGATTTCACTCCTAACATAGTTAGCAAAGGAATATTACGACGCAAACGCCCCCCCCAATTTAGCCCGATTAAAGTGCCAGAAAGTACTTTGCGGGCACATACTAGACGGGAGGCTGAGACGTCTGGAGAAACAAGTTTTAAACAATCTAAGCGCAGCTAGCAAGATTATGTGGTCAGAAGTTGCCGATAGGAGGAAAGTAATGGTTGATATTCTATATCGATGAAGGAGTAGTGGTCGAAACATATATATTATATATATTATATTATTATATATATATATTATACTATAATATATTTATTATATATATATATATATAATATTAATATATATAATTATATATATATATATAAATATATATATATATATATATATATATATATAATATAAAATTATATTATAATATTATTTTATATAATTTATATAATATTGAAGGGGTTAAATTCTGTCTTGAATAACGACACCTTCAATTGAAGATTATTGTTAGATGTTGAAGAGAGTGAGCGTTGTCACGATAAAGTTTCGTTCTTCCCTGGAAGGCTCTTAGGATTCTGCATGCTGCTAGCAGCCTCTGCACCAGACCCCCACAATATATATATATATATATAATAATATAGTATATTGATATTATATAATATATATATATATAATATAGTATATTATATATAATATTATAATATATATATATATATATATATTAATATATATATATTATATATATTATATATATATATATTCATATTAACTATTATATTATAATAATAATAATATAGATCAGAATTGAAATATAATTAACAGAAATGGAGAGTTCGAACAGACAAAATCATGCTTTATTGCTCCCCTTCTTTGACATATTAAATACGTGTTTCAATCAAAATACATAAAAACTATAAAACAACTGGGACCGAGAATAGTAGGCCAGTATAAATTAAAGAAAGTAACAAAAAAAATAAAAATGACCTCCAACCATTCACAGATCCCCAATTGTAACCTGTCTAATAATAATAATAAGAAGAAAAGGTTGACCAATCGTAATAACTCTCACCTTTTCTTTATCCTTAATTTCGTTTTTTTTTCAAGTTATCGGTGTGCTAAATTGCTGGTAACATCTGTATAACCCTGATAGAGATCCAGTCAGAGTTCTTCCTAAGGAGGGTGATTGTCACGGAACTACGCGTAGTTCGATATCTACACGTGGTCAGAGCGGTTGCACATTAGACGCATTCAGATGTTGAAGGTAAGTGGTGGTAGTTATGAAGTTCGAATAAAGGTGAACACTATTCTTACACAAGTGATAACCACCATTAATAAGATAGTAAAAGAGGGGTAAATAAAAGAAAGGATAGAATAAAAGTTTAATACTAAAAAGAAAAGCAGGTACGAAATAGTTGTAGGGTCGTTAGACCCTGCACTCTAATAACATAGTAATCAGTGGAAATTCCACACCACGTTAATGGTAATTAGGGTGGAAATTGGACCCTATGTAGATCAACCCAACATTCAATAGAAGACCACAACGAATGACAATACTGAATTAAACCCCTATTACTAACAACTGACAAGGACGTAAAGACGCAAAGACTGGTTCTTTAACAACTGACAGAAATGAAATATACCCTGAGATTTTATGTATTATAATAGTAAGAAATCAAAGTGTACTTTTAACAATGGAAATAAGTCATAATTAACGGGATATAAACTATTTAACTAAATAAAATCATCTAAGGTGGGAGTCAATCCAAAACTGTGAATCGTGATAGAAATTACATGAGAAAGATCAGCCAAACGTTAAGTTCCGAGTTTCAGGCTCTTTCAATCAGATTTAAAACACATTGATGTTACTCCAAATTCTACCCAAAGGTTAATGGCTCGTTATTAGTTTGAGTACTTTCTATTTCTATTGTTTCAGTAAATGAATTTATAAAATCCCTCATTTTAATATCTTACAAACCCAATACTTTGAGTCTTCTTGTATAATCCTTTTCAAAAACCAATTTCTTGATGTGAAAATTCTAAACGTAAAGAATGTATGAGTGCTTAAGATTGAATAATATTACGTATTTGCAGGGTTGGCATAAAAAACCGGTTTTTTTTGAAAAAGCCCAACCCACTCCTATGGTTTTTTGTCCTTTTCCAATCATAAAAAAAACCGAAAAATAAACCCAGTGCGTAACAATTAATTGTCATAATATCCAAACAGAACTTGAAACAATTACGCACTCTTTTATTATATTTCATATCAGATCTGATATAGTTATAATATATTATATATATATGAATATACTAATACGTAGTATAGTAGTATTATAATTATATATATACGAAATATATATAATATTAATATTATATATGATATATATTACTATATATATATATATATATAATAGTATATAATATATACTATATTATATAATATATATATATATATAATGTGAGTTTAAAGCGACGGCAAAATTTTTTGTATATATTATTACAAGGTTCTTTTTGTTGACCTAACATTTGTGTGCCTACCTAGTGCAACATAAAAATTTAAAGGCATTTCATTTTCTTAAGTTTTGTTGGTTATGTTGTCCCTTGTCATTGTGTTCAGCAATTTAGCAAGGTCAATGTCACTCATGTGGGATTTTCGAATAGTAACAACCTGTCACGCTAGTAATAAAGTGGTGCATATTTTGAAGCTGGGGATGTCTTGGCCACAAGAGAGACTTGCAGCTTTAGGGCTCCTTTTGCGACTCCCCTTATCTCTGGAGTGAGCAATGTTTACGTCGTGATTAAATAATAATAATAACAATAAACAAAGAGATTTACCTAGTAAACTAGCGATAAGAACAGTTGAAATTAACAATAGAGAACATTAAACTAAGATATATACTTCATTTCAGTTAATTAGCCTTCCAATCTCAATATGATTGTTAGTCCTTCATTTTTACTCTTTTTTTTAATAAAATTCCACGATAAAACCCACTGTTATGGAAATTTTTTCACAAGGGTGGGCTTTATTGAAATAAAAAACCCCATTGGGGACAACCCAGGTTATTCCCAATCTGCAACCCTAGGGCGTATTTGGTAATCAAGGTAACGAACTTTTTAAATCTTATCGCTCATAAGGTCTAAAACTCCGGATGGCATTACCTTCTTCGGCACTCGGTACCTCATAAATGGTTTTATTACCCACTATTAATTAATTTCACCATGCTACATCATTACATTCAGATTAATAACTACAACTAACTCAACCATTTCCTCTAACAATTAAATTCCAAGCAATATTCACGTTCACAATAGTCTGTTTCACCGATCATTATAGCAAGATTGTCAATTTCCACAATAAGTCTTTTAAAATACTAACTTATACTTTAATTATTATTTTCAGCGGCAGAGTTTATATTAATTATTCATAGAAAAAATTAGACAACATACAGAGATATTTTCACTAAATTTGACTTCGACTCCTGAGAAAATAAAAACTATAATACCCCGACAATAAATAACTTTATTGCCCGGGGTACATTAGTACAGTAATGTCAGCAACAATGGGAAATAAACTCAATACAAATAAACTTGCACATTTATATAGACCAACTCAAAAGTCAGTAAAACCAAAAATAAACTTGCACTTTTATATAGACCAACTCAACAGTTGGTGAAACCAAAAATATTAGTAATAATGGGGCCATCAACATAGTGGATGGAACTCCCCATTATATCCACCCACACCAAGCCTAAATCCCCACCTACCTTTTCTGCACCAGCTGAATGAATATAAAGGGTGGTGGAGCGTCTAGAAGGTGTGATGGAGTACAACAAACAAACAAAACTACGAACAACACAACTATTTACAAATAACAACACAACAACTAGGACTGATGGAGAAGAATGGTAGAGACAATTTTTGTAGTCTCTTCTTCATCGGCAAGTATCTGACGCCACTGTTGAAACAATAAACCTCTCTGATGTACTGTTAAATTGGCCCAATCTAATTTTTCCATGGCCCACCTAATACTGGATCGTAGTATCCCCTGAGTGCGTGGATCCATCGGAAAACTAGGGCTCCTTGTGTGGGGCGAGCCCAAAGAATGGGTCGGAGTCGGTGGAGATAAATAATGAGAGAGCTTATCCGAAATGGGATAAGGTATGGTTGCTTGAGACTGCGAAGTAGAATAAAATTCAGGAATATATGATGACCGAGGTGGTTGGACTTGAAAATTCCTTTGGCCCCATTCATCATCATGAATGATTGAGGTATTTGGATCAGGATACTCCCTCGCGAATGACTCTTGAGTATATTCATTGAATGTGGAGGTCTGGGGAAATACCAGCCTCTTTTTCTTACTAGGACGAGTCGTCGACGTTGAAGGGTGATCCACTCTAATAGCAGACTGGATTATTTGATCACGCTCTTCACTATGGGAAGAAGTGCTGGCTGTGGAACGTTGTTTACTCGAATCGGTAGAACTATGGGATCTGTTCGACTGAGACCTTCTAGGTGGAGATCTTTGAAAGGAGAAAGACTGCAAGTACTTTTCCATGAAGGATTTCAAAAACAGGCGGTTCGGATGTACTCCGTCCGGTATCAGTGGAGAGTTCAGAGTCATGTGTTCCCTCTTAAGGTATTGTCGGTGAGGTGGCATCTTTTCATCCCTACTATGGCGATCTATCCCATAATGAAAATTTAGTACATAATTTCCTCGAAGACATTCTTTATGGGGCCATTCATATTCAGGATAAGCCAACCCTTCAAAACGTTTGTGGGACTTAATAGAATGTTCTCTCATATTATCTGGAAATAGAATGGGATCATCTTTGAGATAGTCTGAAAAAGTGGGGCCCCAATCTCTGATAATTCGTTTTCTATTGAACGAATAAAAATCCTGCACGGGAGGAATTACCAGGTAGACACGAATTTTTGGATTGGATTTCTTGGCCAATTCTGTTATCTGAGTCATTATGGCTGGAACACCGTCAATGGAAAAATTTGTGATGGGCTCAAAAACTGATGTTCGTTTTGAGTCGATGTTGACTAGCTCTTTTCTTTTCCAAGCCATTGGAGTCAATGACCAAATGACTAGAAAGTCAACGGAAGGAGATATCAATGCCTCTACCCGCGTGGTACAGGAGGCAATATGACGCCAAGGAGAGAAATCAGTCCTGACGTTAAGACCATATCGTTGTTGGAGGAGTCGTTTCTCTTGCTTGAAAATTGCAACTTCACCAGCCCCTATAACAAGTAAAGTAGGCATAGCGGGACGGGAAATCGAATCAGAATTGAAATATAATTAACAGAAAAAGGGAGTTTGAACAAAAAAAATCATGCTTAATTCCTCCCCTTCTCTGACATATTAAATACACGTTTCAATCAAAATACATAAAAACTATAAAAGTAAGTATAGGAACACAACCCCAACGCAAAACTTCAAAATTAAAAATAAAATAAACTAGCAAACTGTATATGTAACGGGGACCGAGAATAGTAGGCCAGTAGAAATTATAGAAAGTAACAAAAACAATAAGAATGATCTGCTACCATTCACAGATCCCCAATTGTAACCTGTCTAAAAATAATAAGAAAAGGTTGACCAATCGTAATAACTCTCACCTTTTCTTTATCCTTAATTCTGGGGTTCTTCAAGTTATCGGCTAAGTTGCTGGTAACATCTGTATAACCCTGATAGAGATCCAATCAGACTTCTTCCTACGGAGGGTGATTGTCACGGAACTATGCGTAGTTCGATATCTACATGTGGTAAGAGCGGTTGCACATCAGACGCATTCAGATATTGAAGGTGAGTGGTGGTAGTTATGAACTTCGAATAAAGGTGAACATTATTCTTACACTAGTGATAACCACCATTAATAATACTGGAAAGGAAAACAGGTATGAATTGGATGTAAGGTCGTTAGACCCTGCGCTCTAATAACAAAGTAAGCAGTGGAAATTCCACACCACGTTAATGGTAATTAGGGTCGAAATTGGACCCTGTGTAGATCAACTAAACAATCTATAAAAGACCACAACGAATGACTATACTGAATTAAGCCCCTATTACTAACAACTGAAAAAGAAGCAAAGACTACGGACGTAAAAACGCAATTAATGACTGGTTCTTTAACAACTGGCAGAAATAAAATATACCCTGAGACTTTATGTATTATAATAATTCGAAATCAAAGTGCACTTTTAACAATGGAAATAAGTCATAATTAACGGGATATAAATTATTTAACTAAATAAAATCATCAAAGGTGGGAGTCAATCTTAACTGTGAATCGTGAAAGAAATTACACGAGAAAGATCAGCCAAACGTTAAGTTCCGAGTTTCAGGCTCTTTCAATCAGATTTAAAACACATTGATGTTACTCCAAATTCAACCCAAAAATAGTTGCCTGAAAGAGAAAGTAGTTTTGAGTACTTCTTATTTTTATTGTTTCTGTAAATGAATTTATAAAATTCTTCATTTTAATATTTTACATACCCAATCGACGAGCGTGTCTTCGCATGGGCCTACTTTGAGTCTTCTTGTATAATCCTTTTCAGAGAACCAATATTCTAGATGTGACAGATTCTAAAACGTAAAGAATGTATGAGTGCTAAGATGAATAATATTACGTATTTGGTAATAGAGGTAAACAAACTTTTTAATCTTACTTGGTATATCGGATAGGATACTTCTTCTGGCACTTGGTACTCATAAATGGTTCTATTCCCTCTATCAATATTTTACAATGATACTATTGATAAATATTAATCCAACAACATTAACAATTAATTCCACAATATCACTTCACAATAGTCTTTTCACAATCATATATCAAGATTGTCAATTTCCACAATAAGTCTTTCAAAAAAGACAACTTATACTTTATTATTATTATTAATCTTATGAGTTTATATTAATTATTTCACAAAGAAAAAAAATTAGCGGACAACTATACTATAGATATTTCACTTAAATTTGAACTTCGACTCCTGAGGACAAATAAGACTTATAAATACCCTCTGACAATAAATAAACTTTATTGCCCGGGGTTACATTAGTACATGAATCAGATATACTAAAAGTAACAATGGGAAAGAAACTCAATACAAATAAACTTGCATTTTTATATAGACCAACTCAAAAGTCGGTAAAACAAATATTGATAATAATGGTCATCAAATTAGTGGATGGACTCCCCATACTTACATATATATATGATATATAATTATATATATATATATATATATGATAATATATATATTATATATATATAATATATATTATATATTATATATAATATATATATATATTATATATATATATATATTATATAATATTCATATATAGAGCTGGGTCGTTGCGCCACCAAGTTGCGCCCATGCGCCTATGGCGCACTATCAAATTCGTAGGCGCAAAGGCGCATATGCGGCAACAATTTTTAAAAAGGCCGACTAAGCAAAGGCGCCACAGCCAATTCTGTTGCGCCTATGAGCAGGAACAAAGCATCTTTTTTACCCTTAAAAGTTAGAACTTAGAAGCTGTGGCCAAACTTGTATCATCTAAAAACCAGTGTAAAATATATTATACTATCATATATACCCTCTATATCATATATATATTACTCCTATATTATAATCACCTATATCACCTCATTATATCATCACCTCCACCTACCTATCATATATATATATTATATATATATATATATATATTATATATATCTGGTTCAGTAGTTCTTAACTACAAATAAAATGGCAACTATGGCTCTGAATGTATTTTACGAACTTCTTGCAGCGTCGGAGCTGACCTGCCTTGTGGCGGGAATAACATGGATCACAAAGGGAACGGAGGAGAAAGGACGTGTAGATATTTAGTTTACAGGTGTTCTTAATTACAAAAATTAATGTGTGTTTTTCTTCCTTATTAAAGCATGCTTTTATTATCGCACCAATCAGTTTACTTAGTGCAAATAAAGTTTAGCGAACATCCACCAGCTGGCGAAAATTGATAGTGCGCAATAGGCGCATAGGCGCATAGGCGCATAGGCGCTAGGCGCTTGATGTGCCAAAACTTACTTAGGCAGCATAGGCGCTAAGCGCACTAGGTCCGTCGGCATAGGCGCATAGGCGCAGGCGCACTCAATAAAATTATAGGCGCGCCCGGCAGCCTCTGTATGATATATATATATACTATAATATTATATATATTATATATATACTATATATATATATTATATATATATATATAATATATATCTATATATATGATATATGAAATGTTTAATAATAATTGATTTTAAAATTAATAAACCACCTAAAATGTTACAAATTGGCAGCAGCTTCCAACGCCGAAAAACGAAATGATCCTCACTCATCATCGCGCAGAGAATCTATCGCTCTACCATAGGACTGATATGGGTGACCCTGTTTTTTTCGGTGTTCCAAAGCGCTCATTCAATTCATTAGCTTGCGTATTCCAGAAGCAGCAAGTGCCACCACTTGTGGCAAAATCGACTTCGGAAACACTTCGGAATTGAAAAAAAATTATTCATTAACCAATCAGAAACAGAAATTATGTACCTGGAAACGGCCGAGCGCCCCGTCGGATCAGACTGACAATTGTACACTAATCAATATGATTCTTATATCATCCTATTATGTATCTAATTTTTATGAAAATAATTACGATCGATACAAGTAGTATCATCTTAATATAAGACAGTTAGAACCCTATATTAAAAATTTTTGGCAAGCCATTTTCCGAATATTGTTTGTTAAAAATTTGTTTGTAAACAAAGTTTTCTTCCGCGCAGCCCGCCCGTTATTTAATTCCCGAAATCGTGGATTTAACAACGGGCGCCTGACTGTGACGTCTACGTGACATAGAAGTGTGCAAACGGGCTCTGGAAACGATGAATGTGCTCCTGTGTGCCCGCCCGGCTGCAGTCAGGCTTCTTGGAAACGCAGCTTTTATCTTATTATACTTATATATATATATATATATATATAATATTCATATTATATATATTATATATTATATATATATTATATATATATATTATATATATATATATATATATATATATATATATAGATTTTAAATAATAATGAAAAGGGACATATCTCAAATATAAATATGCAAGCTTCTTATTTTATATAGGTTGCAGCGTTGCAAATTAAATCGTTAGTGGAATGCCAAAATTATTTTTTTTTATATATATATAATATATATTAGATATTATATATACTAATATAGAATATATATATATAATACTAATATATATAATATGATATATACTATAATATATATTTATATACTATATATATATTTTATATATATATTTATGTATATATATATATATATATATATATAATATTACTATATATATATTATATATATTATTATATTTATATATTATTATTATATATATTATATATATAGTATATATATTTATACTATATACTATATATATATATATTATATAATATATATTATATATTACTATATAATTGTATATTATATATATTATATATATATATTTATATTTATATATATATTATATATATATATTATATTATATTATATTATATTATTTATATATATATAATATATAATATATATATTATATATATTATATATATATATTTATCAAGGTCTTAACAATGAAAAATTTGGGGTTTTTGAATTTTTTTTTTTTTTTTTTTACAGATTACCACCACTCACGGGTGGGCCGCCTTTTCAAGGAGGGCTGGAGGAAATAAATACACTGAAACCCACCCATGCTAACGCAGAATCTCTTAGTGTGAGGCGCAGACGGGGTTTTAAAGAGAGGAAGATTAAATAAGTTGGAAAAACAGAAGACGGCAAGGAGTTCCACAGAACAGAAGTGGCTGGAAGTAAGGAGGCACCCACTACGAACGAGTCTGGGATTTTCGCTGCTCACGCAAAATTCATGCGAGAGCATGCATGCCTTGTATTACGGAAGGGTGACGCAATGGAGTGTTGAATGCGACCGGCCAATCCCCGAGCTCTACCTTGTAGTACCTATAGAAAAAGAGATAAAAGCGCCACGTACATTCGCAAGATAGAGGGTCAAGAGATTTGAAAGTAGGGGACAGTTTATTAGTCTCTTAGCTTAGACTCAACCTATCCAATAGAAGGGTGGAGCCGGAGCCCCCCCAGATGTGAGAATCAGTTACTCCAAGACAAGACGTAATAAGCCCTTATATTAACTGGTATGTTGCAGGTGAAGAAAAAATATCCCACAACCTGAACCAAAAACTCACAGCTTCTTTGAGACCATCTTTACACCGATTCTGAAATCTATGAGGTTTCAAAGACAATTTTTTGTTTATGATCAGACCAAGAATGTTTTTGTTGTTCACATGTGAGACGTTAGAACCTTCGAAAAAAATAGAGGAAAGTTGGAGGGTGTTTTTGAGAGGGAGATGTAAAAAAGTTTGATTTTTCAATGAGTTTGAATTTCCACTAAGGTTTGCGGGTGGCCCACGCGGAAATTCCTCCAGTGTCGTCAAGAATAGATCGGAAAGCTTGTGAAGGACGAGAGGCCAACTCTAATGCAAAAGAGGATGCAGAATTTAAAACGAGTGGAGATGGAGAGTTGAGTCGTTCGACATAAGATGAACAGAGTTAGATCAGTACCAGCTGAGAGGTCGATTGATGTAAAAGTAAGAATAAGTTGGAGATAAAACAGAACCTGGGACACCACAATTAACAGGAAAGAGGAAGAGGTCGCTCCATAAACGCAGTGCTGATATGGAGCGACCAGAAAGAAAACTTGACAATAGTAAGCAAAGAGAAGGAGGAACCCAAAGGAAGAGCTTGAGAAGTTAGCGATGCTGATGCCATATTCGATCAAGAAGCCTTTTGATATTCGAGCGGCCACCACACAAGTACTCCCCAATATATAATATATATATATATATAAATATATTCGTATATATTATATATATATATATATAATATATATACCTATACTATATATATATATATATATATATATATATAACTAGTATATATATATATATATATTATATATATATATGGACTTTAAAAAAATTTCACTTTGGGAAAATTTTGGGAGGTTCTACGCCCCAAACTCCCCCCCCCACTCGTAATAAATAATAATAAAATAATAAATCTAATAAATAATAATAATAATAATTAATAATAATCCAATAATATAATAATAATAATAAAAATAATAATAATAATAATAATAATATATAATAATAATTAATATAAAATATAAAATAATAATTTAAATAAATTAGTAGTGATTGATAGAGAAATATGAGGTGAATTTGTTGAATTAACACAATAGTCTGTTTAATAGATAATAATGAATAATAATAATAATAATAATAATAATAAATAATAATAATTAATAATATTCCTATTTTTATATGCGTGTGTATCTAATATGTATTTGTAAGTGTATATATATATATTATTATATATTATATTATTATATAATACTATATAATTATATATACTATATATATAAATATTATATATATATATTATATAATATTATATATAATATATATATACTACTAATATATTATTATTATATTATATATATATATATATATATATTTCTTTCTTTCTTTCTTTACCTTACCTTTCTTCCCAAGACTGGGAGTAAGGGTGCGCTACAAACATCGGAAAAGAAAAGCAGGTAGGAGAATATGACCAATGTCGAAAAAGAAAGGCTCCAGCCTTACCGGCCCCTCATGTACCATATGAATTAGTGAAAACTCAGTTCACAGACAGACAATGCCACCCAGAGCTTTCATGGGACCTCGACCGGGCCTCTGCACTAGTGGTAAATACGTCAATGTAAAAGGGTTCATCCCTTGGCCCAGGTGCCACAACCCATGCCGCCCATCCCAAACCCCGCCATTCTCTGCCTTATCATGAACCTTCTTCTCGCCTCTGCCAAACTCACATTTATTCCTTTCAGACATTGTCACCGATCTCGATTTCCAATACTTTTCTCTCGGTCCTCTCCAGTCCGGTCGGTCTCCCACACATCACCACTATACATCCGTTACCAACGACTAATTCATTCCTTTCCACATCATATGACCGTGTAACCATCTCAAACATACTTCATTTATTCTCTCTTTACCCCTTTTCTTCACACCACAAACTCTCTAATAAGTTCATTCCTCATTTTATTAATTCTTCTCACACCTTACCTGCTCCTAAGATTGTCCATCTGAAACACAGTTGAATCTTAGAGTCTATACTTCTTATTTCCAAGACACATAGTCTCGGACTACCATTACAAGGTGAACAACAGGTATACAACATACCGCTCATGTATAGACTCTAGCGCACTCTTCAAGACTAGTCCCTTACATTCACCAACGATTTAAATTGCACCAGCCAACCCTTTCTGCCATCACCAACTTTCCTTACTACACCTCTGCAATCCGTGCCCTTCTCAATCCAACACATACCGCTGAATATTTAAAACTCAGACACTTGCTCCAGCTGCTCACCATCTACATAACTTCACATGAGGACTGTCCTCACTCACAACCATAACCTTACTCTTATCTACGTTTACTTTCATAAGCCCTCCTTTTACATACCCTGCCAATCCTCTCTACCAGTCCTCTCAGACTCTCTTCATATTTCGCCACACAGAACCAAAATCAACATGTTTAATAGGTAGGGCACCCTCACTCATCTCCATTCTCCATCCAATTTCTAACACCCATTTCCTGCCATCCCCACTCGAATTCTTTCATAACCCATCCATATACAATATTGAATAACCATAGGAGACATAACACACCCTTGTCTCACTCCGCTATTTAATCCTAAAACAATCCCCATTGAACCATTTATTTTACACACGGCTTCACTATCGTATATCATCACTTTTGATTCCATTCAGAAGCTTACCACCACACCATATATCACTAATTACCTGCCATAAAGGTTCCCTATTAACTCTATCATACGCCGGTTGCAAATCCATAAAAACCTTAAATATACAATAACCTTATATATATATATTATATATATAATATACTATATATATATTATATAATCATATATATAATATATATATTATATAGTATATATAATATATATTATATATATATATATATATAATATATATGACTAGTAAATTATATATGATATGATATATATATATATATATATTATATATACTATATATTTTATATATATATATATTATATATAGTATATAAATTATTTGTATTTTAATTCTATTTATACAAAAAGCCCCCGGTAGCTTCAGTGGTAGAGTACTCGCCAAACTAAGCGAGTGTCCCAGGTTCGCAACTGTTCGGGCGGGAGAATTGAGCTATTCTCTCCTGAAGCTTTGGCTCCAGTCCCTGCTCGGATGTTAAAATTTGAGTATACCCTCCTGATTAGGTCTCTGCCCGCCATGAGCGGGTGTGTTTATCTTCCTGCAAAAAAAAAATAGAAATATATAATTAGGCCTATAATATATATATATATATATATATATATAATATATATTATATATATATATATATAATATATAATTATATACTATATATTATAGTTAATATATATATATATATATTTATATATATCTATTATAATTGTTAGCAGTGCAAAAGAAGTATTGGGATGTGCTAAATAGGAAGTAAGAATGTTAAACAGTGAGTGGTGGTGGAATGAAGAGGTTGATGCAAAGCGGTTAAAAGTAAAAAAGAAGCTTGTGGTTGAATGTACTAAAGAAATTGATGAAGTTTCAAAAGAAGATGCTTGGAATATATAAGGATGAAAAAAAGAATACTAAAAGGTGCATTACGAAGGAGCATAAAAGAGGTAAATTGAACAGTTTGGTAAGTGAGGTATGAATGGGGACTTAGAAGGGAATAGGAAGCTTTTGAAGCAGCGCGATAAGTTAAGAATGAGAATAAGGGGAACCTTGCTCAGAATAATGAATAGGGATGATGCTTTTGTAACTAATGAAATGGATGTGAGGGGGGTGTGGAAAGAACACTTCGAAACTCTGCATAATATTGGCAGTAATGAAGGGGTGATAGCGAATGTGTGTTGGGTTTGATGGTGCAAGCAGATAGGTATTTTGGGTATGAGTTTATTAGCAAGGAGAAGGTAATGTGCTAGTGAGTGAGAAAGTTGAAATGGTAAATCTGCAGGTTATATAGATTAAATTTACTGGGTGATATGATCGAAGAACCGGAGGCAGAGGTGATTGATTTGGATCTGGAAGTGTGTTGTAATAAAGCGTTTATGGAGTGTTACTAGTTTTTCCGAGGGTTGGAGAGAGCGTAAATAGTACCCGCTTATATAAGGTGTTATAGGGAGATTAAAGAACTGTAGAATTATAGGGGAATTAGTTTATTGAGTTTGTATGTTAGGGAAGATATATGCTGTATTTTTAGTCGAAAGAGTGCGTGGAGTACTATAGGACTGATTGGTGAAGAACAAGGGCGTTTAGAAGAGGTGGTAGAGGATGTGTGGTTCAAATCTTCACATTTTTTGCAAATGAATCTGAGTTCAAGTGAGGAGAGAAGAATGCGTAATTGTATTTAGGTTTGGTATGGATTTTCAACAGGGTGTGGCGGATTATGATAGTGGTTTAATAGGCGAAGCTCTATGGGCACGGTGTTATGATATATGTGGTTGATGTGGTAGGCCTACTGAATGAAGTCAAAAGTATGTATGACGATAGTGAGGTCGTTGTGAAAGAATAAATGGGTGATCAACAGAGGTGCAGTCTTGTAGTTCCTATCTCTC
>JABUQX010061842.1:0-7500 GCA_015478945.1 Trachelipus rathkii
GGAAAGAGATTTTAAAAAGGGATATCAAGTTGAAAATTTACGTCGGCAGCTATCATCGAGATCTCGAATGAAGAATTTATTATTATTATTATTATATTATTATTATTATTATAATAATAATTATATAGTATAATAGTATTATATATATAACTATATATATAAAATAATATATAATATATATATATATATATAATATATATATATATTATATATATATAAACCTAATACAATAATTATATATATATATATATATATATTGAAATTCCATTTCTTTATTTATCAGAAACTATTTATTATTAATTTTTTTAAAAAAAAAAATAACTGCTACTTGAGTCGGGAATCATATTACAGAAGTTGCCTAGACTTAAAGAAAACGGAATTATTTTTCTGACTCAGATAAGTAACAATGGCCAACTGATCGCTAAATATTAAAAAGGAATCAAGTTGAAATTTACGTCGGCGGCTTATCATCGAGCCTTCGAATGATAGATTTAATATATTTATATATATATATATATATATATATTATACATATATATATAATATATATATATTATATATATATCATATATATATCATACAGTACTATATTACTATATATATATAGTAATATATAATATATAATTATATAGTACTACCCTAACGCTATAATATATTTATCATATATATATATAATATATATATATAGTATATATTATTATATATATATATAATATATATATATATATATAATATATATATACTGCTGACTTTTTTAATATTTTTTGGTTTCACTAAGGCAAGTAGGAGTTGCCTACTCTGCCTATCCCCAAAAGCCGCCACTGATATATATATATTATATATATATGTATATATATATACTATATATTACTATATATATATTATATATATATATATATATATATATATATATAATATAACTATATCAACACAAACCAGATTTAATATAATATATATTCTAACTTAAAGAAAATAAACCTTCTTTATGAAATAATTTCGATTAATAAAGTTAGTTAGGCCCTTATATCTGTTCAACTATTTGATAAAAAAAATCTATCACTTATATCACAATTTTTATTCACTATCTAAAATAAAACTTAAACATTTTCTACATTTAACTTTATTTAATTTCAAATTTTGAAAATACAAAAATGTAACATTTTTTTTTTCTAAATGTAATACTACGTTTCGCCTTTATGTCGGGAGGTCCTCTTAATAGATGATATGGACAAATCTTATATCGAGAAGCAGAACAGAAGAATCAAAAAATAAGACTGACTAGTAGAATTTGGAGTTGGTTGGTTTACTGTTATTATTTTTTTTTGTAGAAATACGTGTCTTTCATTAACTGATTTGTACGGTGTCCATGCCTTCGCTTCGCCTGTTTGTTTGTTATACATTATTCCTAATTATCAGTCTAATACAGATGATTCAATTTGCTTTCTTAAACTAATATCTGAAGTGTCTTCCTTATTCCTCCGAGCTCTACGTATATGCTCTCCCCCTTCCTCAAAACAGGAATTAGCTTCTTTTTCTCCACTTTCAACAAATTACTCTACCCTCGGTACATCATAGTCTCAGCTCTAAGAAAGGCCAAACGCAAATTCTACAATACAAACAACAATCAAAACCCCCAACCTCCCAATCCTACTGTGCCATGTTCGCCAATTCCCCGAGACACGAACCAGATAAAAACATCTCCTTCCAAAACAATCCAATTTTACTACTCAATCTATTACACCCGTCCCCCTAAAAAAAAAGTTTCCTCCCCCAAAATTAAAAGCCGCGATGATAACCCCAGAACTCTCATTGAATGCGTATACGCATATCCATGCAGAGCACTGCCAACCTGGCATATTTCGACGAAACAAACGATTTTACAGAGACTTATAAAGCAACATAAACATTGCATCATTGGGCTCCGCAAACTTAAAATCTGCTCTTACTTCTCATAGAACCAACTAAAACCATTCCATCAATATAAATAATGCAATTCAAATTTTCACACTATTCAGATTATTAAGTTTAAGAAAGGCAAATTAGAATTCATTCCTGTATTAGAGAAATTGGAATAAATATAATCAAACAAACCATCGGGCGGCGAAGCAGAAGATGGACCCTGATACAAACAGTTTAATGATAAGACACGTATTCTACGAAAAAATAATAACAGTACACCAACCCAACTTCCAAATCTCAGTAGAGTCAGTCTAATTTTTTGAAATTCTGCTGTTCTGCTCTCTGATAGATGATCCAATCACCTGAAAGAGGCATGCACCAGTCCCGACAATAGAGGCGAACGTAGTAATTAACATTTAGAGAAAAAAAAATGTTTTACAATTTTCTTTAATTTTTAAAATTTGAAAATAAATAATAGTGTTAATTGTAGAAAGATGTTGTTTATTTTATGAATAACAAGATTGTGTGAAAGTGATAAAGATTTTTTATAAAGTACACAGTAATAGGCCTAAAATTTATATATATATATAATATATAGTATATATAATAATAATATATATACTTGTATATATATATATATATATATATTATAGTATATTATATAATATTATATTATAATATACACGTGTATGTGTGTGTAGGTGTGTGAGCGTGTGTTGTTTGTGTGTGTTGTGTGTATGTGTGTGTGTGTGTGTGAGTGTGTATGTCCGCAGTGTGTGTGTGTGTGTGTGTGTGTAGGTGGCTGTGTGTGTCGTGTATGAACCTTGTGCGTTTAAGAATGAAGGAAGAATTGAAGATGGCGCTTACTCCTCTAAATCTGATTGCAGTTGATATTCCATGCCGTAGGCTTCTGTGCCATAAAAGGTACTCAACATGGTCGAAACACGTATTTAAAAATTTTTCACATGGCGTTAACGACCGACTAAGATTTCACGCAATGGCTTCAATATTGCTTTTTCTTAGAGCTCAATTTAATACTTCTTTTTCTGTGACCCTCTAGGTAGTTTCCAACCGAGTCCTTTTATATACTTATATATGACTATATACTAATAACCTAACTATGATTATATAATACGCAGTATCTAATAAACAATATACCTAAACTCACATTATATTATCGTTAAATATTACCATATATTATTATACATATATATTTACTATAATAAACATAGTATATTATACAATTGAACTTATATATATATATATAATATATATTATTATATAATATATATATAATGTGGGTCAATGAACACAATAGGTATTTACAAGGTATGTCACGTAATGTATTTGCTAAGATAAAATTAGGTTACATCATCTAGAATCTCGCCGAAAGGAAGACCCGAAGATGAAAGTAGCTGGCAGAAGGAAACACTGGCATAAGTAAAAATCACTAAATATACGTGAATCAGAGGAAGTAAATGTATCCCGATTTTCCGATTATCGGTAAGTTGTGAATTTTTGTTGTGTTTTCTTTAAGAATATTTAATGTTAAAAATATAAATTCGTAATTATAAAATGTTTTTACGTTTAAAGAGAGGAACCCTAGTGTTCGAGGAACTTCTGTGTAATTGGACAATGTGATTAGGACTAAGTCTGTTGAGGACCTGTAATCTCCGTAATTCACATTGCATGTAAGACCGGTTGATTTGATTCACATAAGAATGAAGTTTATCTCAGAAGTGCTATCCATAATATAACTGAGATTATGACCTAAATAACGAAAGAACTACATCGCAGATAAAATGCATCAGAAAAGTTTGCTATATACAGGTAGTGGAATTACCTACGAAAGTAGCTGAGATTGACATAAGTTTAAACGACAAAAATAGTAAGTGTGTTAATATAATGTTGACTTTAAAAGTGCTAAATTAACGTGTATTGAACTATGCATTCTTTAAACTTTTAATTTAAGTGAAGTCCTATTATTTATCTAATTTTGAACATTGCCAGAATAAATCTGGACAAAAATAAGGTGATTTAGGTTCTTCAAACTATGATACGTTTTCGATGATTAAACTGTGACATTTTTAAATATTTACCGTGTTGAAAAAGGTTGACTATAATATTATATAAATGTTCCTCCGTGTTATTTAAAAGATATTAATGCTCCTGTGTGTTGTTTAAAGGTGTTAATGCTCTTTTTGTGTCGTTTAAGAATCTTGATGACTGCACCGCTCCTCAGTTTTGTTCGCCTCACTCGTTGAAGAAGATCTTTGCCTCCGCTTGTCTGTGATTTATATAGTTAAGGTTTATTTAATTTATATGTATTAGAACGAATTATTTAATGATTTTGTTGTTATTTTATGTATTCATTATAATATAAAACGGTGTGGAATTTTTATAATCTCCTCCTTCATTTGCATAAAAAAATATATATAGGAACCATTTGGTCGTAAGGGTCAGCAAAGAATATAGTATGTGGAACGAGAGACATCTGTAAATATTAAAATATATATATATATATATATATATATATATATATATATATATATATAATAATATAATATAATATATGATATATATATATATATATATATATATATATATATAATATTTATATGAGGGGTGGTACCGGAACTGAAATTTCCGCTCGGCCGGAAACCGGATTAGCCGAATCCCAAATAAAATTATGGCCGGAAACCGGAATTGCTATGACCTTTTCCTTTAACTATAAAGAAATGGTAAAAAAAAATTCTATATAACTTTCAATATAAAATATTATATATATATATATATATATATATATATATATATATTATATAATATATATATATATATATATATATATATATATATATTATATATATATATATATATATATTATATATATTATATATATGACTGAATCATGCAGATAATTAAAGCGTAAAAAGTAATAAAAACAAAAATTATATATAATATAATATATATAATATATATATATATATAAATATATATATATATATATATATATATATATATATATATATATTATATATATATATATATATATAATATATATATATAATATAGTATATACTATCATACATAATCTCAACAAAATTGTTTAAAATTGCCATCTTCGTAAAGATTTTTTATTATTAATGTTTACAAAATCTATAATAGAGTGTAAAATATGCCACAAAAAAATAAAACTAGGTAGTACACCAAAAACATTTAATACAACGCCACTTCATAAACATATGGAAAATCACACCGAAGAGAATATCTGAAAGTCAAAAATTTACAGAGAACACCCCAAAATAGCGAAAGATCCAAGCCGTGAAAGAAGTGAGCCGAGGAAAATTTCTTACCCCCCAAAATTTGGCATATCAATAACCCCAAATCACAGGCAATTCATCAGAAAATAATGAATTTTTATTGCAATGAGTAACCAGCCATTTACAATCACTGAAGAGCAGGGATTCATAGAACTTATTGCCCACCTTCAACCAAAATATCTTATTCCTAGTAGAAAATATTTTGTAGAGAAGATGTTACCAACTTCATACAGTAAATTGAGATCAGCAGTATTCAAGAAGTTATCTAAGGCCGATCAGATATCATTTACTACAGATATATGGACAGCTAAATATTCAAACGAGTCATTTATTTCTTTAACTACTCACTGGCTTACCAGCGAGTTTGAAAAATTGGACTGTGCCTCCATCGCAATATATATATATATATATATATATATATATATATATAATATATATATATATTATATATATATATATAATATATATATTATATGATAAATATATATATATATATATACTATATATATATATATATATATATATTATATATATATATATATATATATATATATATATATATAATTTTGGAAATTAAATTTGAATTTAATGAGAATATCTTATTATTCTATATTTTGAGGTTTTTGAGTATATACTGTAGGTATGTAATACACTGTGTATGAATGCTACACAAGGCTACTATTATATTTTTGTTAAAAAATGGGCAATGGGGTATGTAAAATAAATCCCTTAAAGCAAATTTTTTTCTCAGAAATAGATTAGTAATTCCGGTTTCCGGGCGGAATTTTGAAAAAAATTCCGGCCGAACCGGGATTCCGGTACACCTCTAAATAATATAATATATATATATATATTATATATATTATATAGTATATATATTATATATATATATATATTATCATATATATATATATATATATATATATTATTATATATATATATTATATATATATAATATATATATATATATATATATATATATATATATATATATATATATATATATATATATATATATATATATATATATTTATATATATATATATATATATTATAATATATATATATATATATATATATATATATATATATATAGTATATATATATATATATATATATATATATTATATATATATATATATATATATATATATATATATATATATATATATATATATATATATATATATATATATATATATATATATGTTTTATCCCTATGTGTGGGAAGAAAGAATTGCCCACATCGTATGTTCTGCGAGTCGTAGAAGGCGACGAAAGGGACGGTGGTAGTTGGGTTGGCTGCCGACAACCATTTATCTTTTGCCAGGAATGCTAAAGCAAGCCTCGAAGAAGGTCGTGATCGCCGTAAGCGGCATGCTAACTTTCGGCGAAAATGTATGAATCGTATGGGTACATGGAAATATAAGGAATAAATGTTGAGGAGACGAGGAGAGAGGTGATGGATGTATTTAGAAAGGGAAAATTTGATTTGCTCACTGTGACTGAAACAAAGATGAAAGAAAACAGTGAATACGAGTGGTGTGGTGTGAAATGTGTATGTGCTGGTGTGGAAAGGAATGAGAAGGGGAGAGAAGGAGCTGCAATTCTGATGAGTGACTTGTAGTATAGAGCTTTGGTAGATTTTGTGTGTGTGAGTACTAGAATTCTAATGGTTAAATTTAAGTTTGAAAAGGTCAAGGTATATGTGGTTGTGACATTGGTCCATCTGAGGGTAATGTCGAAGAGAGTCCGATTCTCTAGGATAATCTGAATGATATTTTGAATGGGGTGAGTAAGAGCTTCAGAATGATTGTGCGTTGGGTGACCTCAATGGTTGGATAGGTGATCAAAGGTGGAGGGTAATAACAGGTTTTGGGGTGTGAGGAGAAAATGAGAATGATAGAAAGGTGTGAGGAGAGAGATATGTGTGTGTATGGAGTACCTTCTTTAAACACAAGGATATTCATAAGTATACTAGAGTTGGTGTAGGTAGAAATGGTATCGAAGGGGAAAGTATGATTGATTTGTGTTGGTGAAGGAGGAGATGTTGAAGTATGTGCTGGAAGTTAAGTCAGTGAAGGGAATAGGAATGGGTTATCGGATCATTACGTTGTTTTATGGAAAATTAAGTAAGTGGGGGCTTGGATGGAGAGGAAGGTGATAAGGAAGGAAGTGTGTAGAATTAAGAGTGAGAAGTTAAGTGAACAAGTTAATAAGAATAGGTATTTAAGAGCGCTTGCAAGTAAATCAGTTGAATGTGAACAAGTTGAAACTGAAC
>JABUQX010061842.1:12500-20000 GCA_015478945.1 Trachelipus rathkii
TGGTGTGGGATGGGGGTCCATCGAAGTGTGCAGGGTGCCTAATCGAGGTGTTTTTTCTCGCATAGAGTCACATATTTTATGCTCTTTCCTTTCTACTAAAACCCATAAACTATGATTTAACTTTGCTTCTTATCATGTTATTCGTTGGAAGGATATTGCGTTGAGGAAGTACCGTAGTCTTTTGACTTCAAAATGTGTCTTTATTTCATTGTGGAATCGTGCTACAACTACTCTCTGTAACAATAAATACTTTCTTCTGACTAAAAAAAAAAATATAATTATCTTACTGATACCTCATTTTCAAACTTTTTCTAATACCTTGTTAAAATATAAAATTCAACTTTGTTTCTTCATCTTTTGCAACTGTTGTTTCCTATAGCTGAACTCTTTACTTATTTATACAGTACCTTTGCTTCAAACCCCGTTTTAGATGATTCTGGGGTTATTTCTCCTTCCACACCTCTCTCCAGCTTATTTATGCCTAACAATGAAACTTCTAAAGATGAGATTTCTTATCTCATTTAGCTTAATTCTAATTCTATAAAGGATATGGCCTTGACGAAATCCCACTTGTGGCTCAAAAACCTGTTTTTCCAAGATTGCATACTGTTTGTAAACTACTTCGTCCATTCCTTTCAACTTCTACATTTCCTTCTTGTTGAAGACTTGGGCTCATTCAATCTTTGCCGAAAACTTGGGGCCTCCTTCGCGAAAAAATTATTTTTTGTCCTGCTCCGTCTCCGCAGTACTGCCTTTATTTTTCGTCCTATTATTTTGATCAACCTCAGTTCATTACAAAGCTTACGAACCTATCTTTAACCGAAAAATTTGAAAACATCTTAAATATTCTAATTTAGATACCATAATGGTGTCAACTGCTCATTTTCTTTTTTTTTCTCTCTGATTCTTGGTCATCACCTCATAAAAATTTCAGTGAATATTTTTCTGTGTTGTTGGACGTATCGAAAGCTTTCGATAGAGTCTGGTACATGCTTTGATATCTAAATTCCATCTTTAGCCACGTGTCTTGCTCTCTGTAACCTGCTTTCTGATTTTCTTTCATGTCGTTCTATATCAGCTGTTGTAAACGACCACAGTTCATCCTTCACATCTATCAATACTGTTATCTCAAGTCTTTTTTGTTTTGTTTTTCGTTAATTATCTCTGTCACATTATTACGTATGCAATGCTATGTCAACAACTCCACTTTTCATTAGTCCTTTCAATTTGAAAGAAAACTCACTCAGTAGCAAATTGTTAATGCTAGGAAGACGACCTTGAAACAATTGAACTCTGATCTTTCTTGCTTTTCTAATTGTAGCAGAAAAAAATACGAATGCTTCATCCACAATATAATCGACATCATCTTACACACAACTACAACATTTTCGAAAGCATACAACTTAAATCTTCATTTGTCTAATATTTTTTGGTATTTGAATTTTCAGGTGACTTTTCTGGAAGGAATACATTGTTTCAATCACTAAATAATGTAAAGGGCTGGTTGCTCTCGAGTGTCTTCAAAATTTATTCGCACAACTCCAGATGCTTGTTATATATATATATATATATATATATATATATATATATATATATATATATATATATATATATATATATATATATATATATATATAATACTAATATATCTATATATATATATATATATATTATATATATAGGGATATCGTCCACCCTTATATGGAGTATGCTTCAAACACCTTGGGTGGTTTCACTCACAAAACTCTTAATGAAAGTGTGGAGTCTGGGGTTTTCGTGTTATTAAATTATCCGCTCTAAAAAGACTCTAATTCCTTTCTGCCCGTTGAACTGCTGCTTTACTCTCCTTTTGCAACTGACACTACCTTTCTTTTCTGACTATCCACCCGCATAACTCCTCCTATGAGGAGAGTTCATGCGACACGTCTTTCCACATAGTGTCGATCGTTCTTACTGCCCAGCACAACTTTCAGATCACAGATTTAACCGATATGCTCATTCTTAAATGTACTCTAGTAAAAAAGTTTAGACCACTCTCTTGTCTTTCTTATAATTTCCACACTTCTTTTGAATTGTACAGATAAGTCTCATTATGAACAGAGGTGGGTGGGCCTATTTGGAACCGCAATTCCGCAATTTGTGGGATAAAAAAAATTGCGGAATAGCGATAGCGATAATTTGACAAAAGTTGAGGTATTGCAATTCCTCAACTTTTTTCAAATTATCGCTATCGCTATTCCGCAATTTTTTTTGTTATCCCACAAATAGCGGAATTGCGGAATTGCGGAATTCTAAAAATGCCCACCTTTGATTATGAGAAATATTAACAAAAGAAAGGTAAAGGAAGAGATAGAATATAAGAAATTATTGAGTCTTTTGAAGAGGAAGGAAGACAATAGACTCTTTGATCATAGAAATCTAATGCAAAAATTTTGGTAAAACTGAATAATAGACAGTTTTACATTGTCCAAAAAAAAACAGAATTGTATAGAATTCAAAGATTTTTTTCTAGGGCCATTGGTTGCTAACAGCAGATCTAGAAATAGCTGTAGAAATGACTCATTTGAGAGCAAAAAGATGCATCACGAACACTTCTGGGCTTCATGATATTAATCGAAAAGAAAACGCAGAAAAAGTTGAAGAAAAATTACAGAACTTAGAATAAAATATGGCTGGTGAATCGCTAGGAAAATGTATTGTAATAGACTCAAAGAAATATTCAAATCTAAGATCGGCGGGCGAAACAAGCAAAAGATTCGACATGGTAAACGGTCGAGGTAAAGTAAATTTTAAAGTTATTAAAATGAATATATGGATGATGTGTAAAAAGAATGCCATGGACATAGGAATGTAGAGGATAAAAAAATGCAGAATAAATAAAAAAGAATAAAAATGACAGATGCAACAGAAATATGAGGGGAAAATTTGAATGGAAATGAACTGAGAAACAGGAAAAATATTTTCCATTTGCAAAACTTTAAAAAAAACATATTAAAGAGAATAATGCAGACATAATAAAAGAACCATAAAATTTGAATGAAAGGCTGAAGATATTGAAAGTTTTTAAATGTTTAACAAACCAGAGAATACTTAGAGCTGCAAATGGGAGATGAGAGAGCAATTATAGATGAAAGTGAATTTTCATGAACAAACGGAAGAAACTCATGGGAAAAATAAAGTTACAAAACGTAAGAAGCAAATGGAATATTGATTTAGATAAAAGGGGGAAAGAGGAAAGGTTAAAAGAAGATTAGTATTTATTTTAAATTGGTGCTAGAAAGAGAGTAAAACTTTTGATAGATTTGGAATATTGAGAAAGGCGCTCATCATTCTTATTTTCAAGAGAAACATATATATAAATATACATATATATATATATATATATATATATATATTATATATATATACTATATACTATACCTATAATATATTTATTTATATAATAAATATATATATATATACATATATATATATATATATATATATATATATATATATATATATACACACATATTTTTATATATTTAATTAATTTTATAAAATATATATATATATATACTATATATATATATATATATATATATATATTATATACTATATAATATACTAGAATATATATTAGTATATAATATATATATATATATATATATATATATAATATAAATGAGAAACATAATATATATATATATATATATATATATATATATATATATATATATATATATATTAGGGCGTCCTTTATTGATGAAGCAAAAATATATTTTATTTACGCACACCCCCTAATTTTGTTTCTTTTAGTTAGCAATAACCTACCGTAAAATTTGAATCCAAAATATGAACGGGGAATTTCCACAAGTGCGAATTTATTAATTTTCATTCAAATAAAACGTATTGATTATTATTATATAACAGTTAAATGTAAATATAAAAATTAATTATTTTATATTTTCTCTTTAGTGTGTTTTTTTTATACAGAGAGTGCGATTTTCTAGGATAATCTGAATGACGTTTTGAATGGGGTGAGTAAGAGCTTCATACTGATTGTGCTGGGTGACCTAAATGGTTGGATAGGTGATCAAAAAGGGGGTGATATAACAGGTTTTGGGGTGTGAGGAGAAAATGAGAATGATAGAAAGGTGTGAGGAGAGAGGTATGTGTGTGTATGGAGTATCTTCTTTAAACACAAGGATATTCATAAGTATACTAGAGTTGGTGTAGGTAGAGATGGTTCTGAAGTGAAAAGTTGATTTTGTGTTGGTGAAGAAGGAGATGTTGAAGTATGTGCTGGAAGTTAAATCAGTGAGGGGAATAGGAATGGGTTATCGGATCATTACGTTGTTTCATGTAAAATTAAGTAAGTGGGGGCTGGGATGAAGAGGAAGGTGATAAGGAAGGAAGTGTGTAGAATTAAGAGTAAGAAGTTAAGTAACAAGGATAAGGATAGGTATTTAAGAGCGCTTGCAAAGAAATCAGTTGAATGTAAAGTTGAAACTGAACAAATCTGGAAGCAGGAAAAAAGTGGCTGTTCGTAGTGAAAAAGAGAAGTGCGTAGAAGTGCTAAAGTAGGAAGTAAGAATGTTAACAGTGAGTGGGGAATGAAGAGGTGATGTAAGCTGTAAAAAAGAAACGTGGTTGAAATGTACTAAGAGGCCTAATGATGAAGGTTTCAAAAGAAGAATGTTTGGAATTATATGAGGAGGAAAAATTAATACTAAAATATGCATACGTAGGAGGAAAAAAGAGAGGTAATTGAACAGTTTGAAAGGAGGATAAATGTGAACTTACGAGGGAATAGGAAGCTCTTCTGGAAAGAAGGGCGAAAATGTTAGATGAAATTAAGGAGTAATCTGCTTAGAAACAATGAATAGGGATGAGTGCTTTCGTAACTGATAAATGGATTGTGAAGTTGGAGTGTTAAAATTAGATACCGAAAATATATTGAAGAGGTGATTGTGAATGTGTGCGGGTTTGACGGTGCAAGAAGGAATACGTATTGTGGGGATGAGAATCATTAGTAGCGAGGATATCTAATGTTTGTAGAAGTGATAAGTTGAAGAATGTCAAATTCTTCATTTAGATGAAATTACTGGTGAAATGATCAAGAACGGAGAAGAGATGGTGATTGATTGGATTTGGAAGTTGTGTAACAGAACGTTTATGGGAGGATATGTTTCCGAGGAATTGGAGGAGATTAGTAATGAGTAATAGTAATAAGGGTAAGGGGATAAGGTAACTGTAGAAATTATAGGGAAATTAAGTTTATTGAGTGCTGTAGGGAAGATATATGCTGGTATTTTGATCGAAAGAGTGCGTCATGTGACTGAAGAACTGATTGGTGAAGAACAAGATGGAGTTTAGAAGTGGAGAGGATGTGTAGATCAAATCCTTTACATTGAAACAAATGATTGACGAAAATGAAAAAGAGAAGAAAAATAAATGTATTTGGGTTTTCATGGATTGTAACCGGTGTAGTGATTAGGAATTAGTATGAAAGCTCTGTGAGCAGGTGTTAGTGATATAATGGTGTTGATGGTAGGCTTTTAAATGGAATCAAAAGTATGTACAACGATAGTGAAGCGTGTGTAAGAATAAAAAAAGCAATTGGTTTAATATTAATAGCGAAGAGAGACAGGGATGTGTTATGTCCTCCTGGTTATTCAATTTGTATATGGAGGGGTTTTTGAAGAAATTAGAGGCGGGGGTGGCAGATCGATGGTGTTAGAATAATGGAGAATGAAGAGAGTGGAGGGTGCTCTACCTTTTATATGGGGATGATTTGGCTTTTGTCAGGCAAATCTAAGAGAGTTTGAGAGGATGGTAGAGAGATTGGCAGTTTGTAAAGGAGGTTTGAGAAGTAAATGTAAGAATAAGAGTAAGGTTAATGGTTGTGAGTGAGGACAGTCCCGGTGTGAAGTTATGTTAGATGGTGAGCAGCTGGAACAATGTGTCTGAGTTAAATACTTAGGAATATATGCTGATGATAAGGAAGAATGAAGTGCCGAGTGTAAGTATGGAAAAGTTGTGAAATGGCAGGAAGGTGCCTGGTGCAGATAAAACCCTTGGTGGATGTAAAAGGACCAAGTCTTGAAGTGTGCTAGGGTCTTACATGAGGTAGTTGTTAGCCGTGTATTAATGTAAACGTAGTGAAGAGGTAGGTCGTTGAAATAAGTGGTATAGATCTAAAGTACAAATGTGTTCAGATGAACGAATCTTAGGGGCAATGTTAGGTGTGAGAAAGAATTGATAAAATGAAGGAATGAACGTAATTAAGAGAGTTAGTGTGGTGTTAAAAAAGGATAAAGAGAGATAAATAAAGACGATGAGAAATGGTTGGGCATGTGGAAAAGGATGGAGGATATCAGTTGGTTAAGCGGAATGCTAAAGTGGTTTGAGTGTGCTGAATCGACCGGCTTCTGGAAGACCGAAGAAAAAAGTGATTGAGTTCAGTAAAGGAATTGCTGGAGGAGAGAAATGTGATTTGGCAGAGGCAGAAGAAAGGGTGCATAATAGGAGTGAATGGCGGGTTTGTGAGGGGGTAAGGTTGTAGCCGGGTCTGGACCAAAGGGATGAACCCACATTGAGAGATGCCATAGAGATGGTCCCGTCACTGTTCCTTGGAAGCCTCTAGGGTGATTTCTGACTGCGACGAGAGTTCCTCAACTAAAGGTAAAAGGGGTTGGTAAGGCTGGCCTTTCTTTCGATTTGCGTCATTGTGAGAGAAGGTGAGGACTAGATGTTGGGTATACTTATATAGTATATATATATATAATATATAATATATATATATATATATATATATAATATATATATTATTATAATAATATATATTATATTAATAATATATATATTATATATATATAATATTATATATATAATATAAGTAGTGTGATAATATATATTCCTTAAACTTTTAAAATTATATCCCGCCTCTGGGTCTCTCTCCAAGCACTTTTTTCCTCGTGAACCTTCTTTGTCCTCCTTCAAGTCTTTCGACCATGAAACATTTTCGACACCTCGTTCGGTTCTTCAAAGGGTCTCATATCAGCGGTCATACTCTTTTCGAAATTCCATGGAAAAATTGTCAGAGTTTACATATATTTACATATAGTAGGTCAAATAGATAGGGAAATTGACGAACAAATGGAGGATATGCCCATTCGGAATTTAAAATAAATTCAAATTTGTAACGTTTCGTTCGAGAAGATTTTCTTAAGTAAAATGTAAGCACACTTTGTGATTTGGTTTGATGAACAAACTAAGTAATCTCATCTCGTTTTAATTGATCGCTTCCCTGTGGGGCATTTTCAAAACTATTAAGAAAAGTCAAGCATTTTTATAAAAATATGTTAGGTATCTTCTTTCAAAAGTTTTCACCACGATAAATACTTAAAATATATGTGATTGTAAAAATAAACTTTGGTATATAAAGCCATATTATATTTGTTTTACTTTTGACGGCTAAAAATTCGAGCAAAATGGTACACGATAAAGGACGAAAAT